>OU015499.1:144270653-144280653 GCA_907164885.2 Dolomedes plantarius | reverse complement strand
CTTAAAGAATTTAAAGGTAATTTTGGAAAGTGAATAAGTTAAAGATATATTTTCCGTATGATTATTTGCGCTTCCCTTGTGGGAATTTTTTTTTATTTTTGAAACCAAAGTCCTTGTCATAATAATGGTTTCAAAAAGTTTTAATCTTCAACTTAATATTTAAGGAAATTAAAACTAAGACAACGCAGAAAAAATGAGATAATGCGTCACACTGTTATGATGTGTTAATGAATAGCTTCGATCTGAACAGGTTGCATATTACCATTCCTTACATGAATTCACGCCATTACATCGTTTGGCGGCTGCTGATTGGTCAATTGTGTTTACATCGGTATTTGTGTATTTGGTGCGCTGATGCTTATGAAAGCATGTCTGTTTTTCAAGAATCAAAACTACCATCAATATTTTTGGTAATTTTTAGAAGAGTATTTATAATTTTTATTTTTTTAGAGTAAGGTTAAAAAACTAAAGTGTGCAAAACAGCAAAAAATACATAATTTGCATCTTGCAATTAAGATTTTAACTAAAAAAAATAAACAAAAATTGTTTTTAAATTCAACATTTAAATTTAAAAATAAATAAAGCTTTCATTTTTTTAATTCAACATTTAAATTTGAAAAAAAAGAAAATATCTTTCCTTCTTTTTAATTCAACATTTAAATTTAAGAAAAAATTCAATTTTGAGTAATATTTACTCTATTTTATTCCTAAAATTTTACAGTGAAATTACTACGGAAATTGGTAATTTCTTAAAATTTTCCATGCAGAAAAAAGAAATATGAAGGCATTTATGGCGAAAATTTCTTTTACAAATAGCTTGTCACTTTAAATTACTTTTACATTAATAGGTGGCGCCACTTAAAAAAATTCACGTTCCTTGTAAAATATGGCGTAAAAAATATATAAAGATGAAAGCAACTAAAAAATAGATTTTATCTCATTTAAAATACGCTTAGGATAAAATATAATGCAATTATCGAAATGAAAGCAACTAAGAAATATATTTTAGCATTTATTTCATTTAAAATGCGCTTAGGATCAAATATTATGGCAATGGCTGATGCAAACTCAATTGACCAATCAGCAGCCACCAAACGATGTAATGGCGTGAATTCATGTAAGGAATGGTAATATGCGAACAGGTTGGTTTTCTAGATAAGTAAATGCTTTGGATTAGTAATTGATTAGCCATTGTTTTAATATACAGTTTATTTTAAAATAACATGCAAAATAAAAACACATGCAGGTACACAAACAAACAACATGACGTACGTCAGACTGTGACAAATTAAGAAAAAAAGACAAACATGCACAGGCAATCTCAAAACATGCTAAACATGACATGCACAAAATACAGAAACCATCACCATAGATGAGGCAAAAAAAAAAGGCATCAGGAAAATAACACTAACATTAAAGGATGGTTAACAGAAATATTTACAAAGTTATAAGGCATGGGCTACTGCGTCGCGCAGTGGCAAATATACAAACGGCTAGATTCTTCAGTTCATCAAAAATGAGTCCTATATCTAATTATACAATGGGTAGTGTTTTTTTTTTTAATCTTTTCCAATGCGGTTGGCACTTATCATTGTTTGCAACTCGTCAAACAACACCACGAAATCTTATTGGCTACTTCAGTATGGGAGCACATGTGGTTGGCACTTATCATTGTTTGCAACTCGTCAAACAACACCGCGAAATCTTATTGGCTACTTTAGTACGGGAGCACATGTGGTTGGCACTTATCATTGTTTGCAACTCGTCAAACAACACCGCGAAATCTTATTGGCTACTTTAGTACGGGAGCACCAGTGCTGAGGCAACATTGCTCCCTATGAGTTGACAACACTTGAACTATCAAGCCTAAGGGGCTGTTCACATCGATTCCGTCAGTGCCAGCGTTAAAGATTCCGTTGGCGTTGATTGGTTAAAAGGGTCAATGATTGGTACATGATTGGTTAAAAAAAATTTACGCTGGCGGATTCTATGTGAAAAGGCCGTAAGGGGGCTGTGCACATTGCGTCCGTCAGCGTCAGCGTCACTCGTATTGAAATATATTTAACCAATTACAAACCTCCGATTAGTCACGCAATTGTTAATGTCCATAGGACCATAGGAAGATTGGTCTAACTGCACTACCTGGGCCACGCCCTCCAGTGCAGGCTTTCAGAAAGTAAGCAGCGGGGAACCATGATTGGACAGAAAGTAGAGAAAGAAGAAAAGTGATTGGAGCGCCCAGGATCTTCGAGTTCAATGCCTTCAGCTGGAATCACCGAAGCGATCCAGCATCGGGCAGGACAGTAGGAAAGAGAATAAAATACTGTAGAAATCTTCCCGGAATTGGGAAAAAATTGTTAAGGTCTGTTATTGGTTCAAAATATATCAATACGAGTAACGCTGGTGATAACGAACGCAGTGTAAACAGGCCCTTATTAGAGATTTAAACCCAAGTCTAGTACGTGTAAGCTCACGACGCCAACCACTATACCACGTGAGCGACGTACTTTTTAAAATAATGTCTTTTCGTCCATTTTTTTTGTATATCTTACGATAAAATTTTATCGAGGAAAAAGCATTAAAGTGGTATTTTGTATTCTTGATGATATGAAAATGATTTAGTTCCATGTTTAAAACCAAAGGAAAAATAACCGGAATAAAATAATCATTTTGCTTGATTGCATTGACGTCAAGACAATGCAATGCGGAAGTTGGTACTTCATCCCAAACGCAAAGTCTAAACACCGGTCTTATTGGTCCCCTTCAAGCACGTGCTGACTGTTTGTTCACAGTTCTGCCCATGCCTTATTGGTGCAGTTACAATGTTAGTAAAACAGACATGACAGCGAACAAATGAATATTTACAACAAAAGAAAAATAACATTCATCACAACTTGAAAACAAATCAATAAATGAAGTTAGAGTGTTAGTTAACTGGCACAACCTAAATGTACTTTTACATCTTCAACGTCATTTTTGGTCACACTATCGGTTTTCCAACTTTCGCTGTAGCACTAAATATTAAGCGAACATATTAGCTTACAATTGCACTTCTATTAGCACCAAATGAATGCCGAATGAATCTTGGAACAATTCAGTCAGAACTTCATAATAAAAGCAGAGAGAAATAAATAAATGAATCTAAAAATACGGCGAGGAGTAGTGCTATGTGAATCCACCGAGCAGACTGTCAAATTATGCTGAACATTTTTTGTCTTGTATGTCTCGGAGGATAAACAATCATTTTTAAATTAAAAGAAAGATGTTTTTATGGGTACAAGTGTTTCTACAAATAGTTTTTTGCAGAGAAGACACGAAGTGAGACCTTAGTGTAGAAAAAAAAAATTAACTAATCTCACAGCGTGAACAGATTCCGAAAGAAGTCAGTCACAGAAATACTTCTAGATAAACTAAATTTTTGTTAAAGTTCGGAAGCCCCCATTATTTTTTAAATGAAGGTTGTAACGAATCATCAGGCTTTGACATTTTCAGCAGTAAAAATGCCACCAAAAGAGGTTGGCGCCTTCTACTATCTACTAAACAAAGGTAAGTCTAATATGTCACGTTAAGTTTAAACACAAGTTGGCAAGTCTTAACAGAGGTTCTTGAGTCTCAAGTAGCCGAGGCACACCTAAATACAGGTTGGCGGCAACGTTTTCTGACGCATGCGCGTTAGAAAATAAATCCCCCTCCGTTAACCCCCTGACTCCTGAAATTCAGATGAACACAAAAAGCAGCGCCGTAAGCAACAGCGTGCGTTTCAAGATGCGTTGCGGTGCAGCGTGGTTAACCCCGAGGCTGGAGAGGAATACGGGGTCCGAGGCGTTGGAGCGCCCGTCCCTTTCCAGCGAAGGGGCGGTGCCTTCTGGTGTGGGGAGGTGCGAGGAGGAGTCATTTACCGTGAAGGTGGGCCAGACGGCCGCCGCTGTGTTGAGTGGGACCGATCCCGACCGGTAGAGAGTGGGGTCGCTCCTCGGCTCGTAGAGGGTCGTGGAGAGGGGATAGAGGGTGATGTTCTGCAGGACGACGCCTTTTGACACTCGCACTGACAGCTCGGCTGGTTCGTACCCGTCGGCGAAGGCCTGGAAGAAGAGAAGAACACACGATATTGCATTAGCCGTTAAGGATGGGTTGGAAAACAGCGCCTTCTGGACCACGCCCTCGGACGCCGGTTTCGCCAACCATGGCATGGAAAGCGAACTCGACGGGCGCAAGGAGACAGAAAGCAAAAGAAGATTGTGAATCGAAGATAGTTAATTCATAAGGTCAACGAAAGTTTGGACATGAGATAACCTCAATCTCTCATCATTTCTATACGAGAAAGGTTAGGGATAGGATCCATAGGACCATAGGAAATGGGTCGCAACTGCAATTCCTGGGCCACGCCCTCAATTGCAGACTTTCAGGTAATAAGCAGAGGGGAACCAATGAAACAGAGTATAGGAAAGGAGTGAAATGATTGGGCCGCTGCTAATCCGTGAGTTCATAGTATAAGAAAAAGTGAGTAAGCATCTTGCAGGGCAGTAGAAAAGAGGGTCTACAAACGATGCAAAGATGAATAAAATTAAAAGAGAAAGTTTAAGGATAGAAATACATTTTTATTTGATTTTATAAAATTTTTTGTTGTTTTTTACCTTGGCAAGCCAAGTATTATTTTTTATTTTTTTATAATAAGGACGAAGGACAAAACATTTAAGAAAATGACAGGATGGCTCTAGGCCGTTTTCCTGTTAGAGGGGTCAGCATGATCATAATTTGCTAAATCTTTAAGTAAATCATTATCGATATTGTAGTGAAAGTTAATGGCTAGATTTTGAAGGTGTTTTTTAAGAGTGGGGAGAGCGATTTCATTGTAGATGTCAACATTACGGAAGTACCAAGGGGCATTTATTATTTGTCTGATCGTGCTGCTCTGCTGAGAAGCTAGTTTTTTAATATGCATTTCAGCACAGTATGACCATGCTGGCCCACCATAAGTAGAGATAGGATCATGCGAGAGAGCACAATATATAATTTTTAACGTGCTAAGACTACGTATCATTTTTTTGGCCTTCTCAAAACGTTTTTTGCCGTGCATCACCCACCTGAACTGTATAAGTTCCGGGCCTGAGGATTCTCCAGTATTCGCCTTTAGGGGTTGATCGACTGCCGAATTGCCGCCCTTCAACCTTGATGCTCACGTTGCCTATGGGGTTGTTGTTGGAGTCGGTGACCACGCCCCAAATGCCTAAAAGAGGGAAGGTAGGCGGGATCAGCAGTTGAAAGAAAGATGTCCATTTTTATATCAGGAGTAGTGGCACTGTACTTACCCTGGTGCACCTCTCCCAGGTACTTGAGCAGGGCGTGCTTGTTGTCGGCCCAGAACTGGGGCAGTCTATGTGCCCTGGGGTACTTGCAGCACGATATCTCTAGGGTAATCTCCATGCAACCGCCCCAAACGTAGTTGTAGTCCTGCATGCCACCTGTTGAGAAAAAGTCAGTTTTAGGGTTTGAAAACATGACATTTCCGTTTGCGATTCAATGAACGCAGTGAAACCCATCAATCCTAGATAAATACTATATTTAGGTTAGGAAAAACATTCGGTTTTGGGTGCTTCAGTTTACATCGCAGATTTTCAGTCCCCATAATAAGGAATGAGAATCTGACCAGTTTTTTTTATAGCCACGGATTAGTCAGTACACATTTTTGAATTCCGTTCTTTACACGGAAAAGTAGGCAATTAAATACATACAGCGTCGTTTTTTAAAAATTTAAAATTTTTCTGCAGTTAGTTTTTGCTGTGTAACAAGTTATGGATATCTGTCACTGCAAAGTAAAATTTGCGTGTGTGAACCGGATCGCCGTGGACCCGTTGGTATAAGTAACTCGTAATACTAATGTAGACACAGATTATTGTCTATTTTACATCTCGTTTATTATAAAATAAATATCTGGACTAATAATAATGTACATAAGTTTGTTCCGAAGAACGCTGATAACATTAATGAGAGAGTTCATAACCAGTTCAAACCAGACTTCACCTCTGGTCTCTCTCCTCCGCTCTCCAGTACCTCAATCTCTCATCATGGTCCAATCTAACAAAAAAAAAAGCCCCGTCTACTGTCCGACCACAGTACGAAGAACCACGGTTGGCATAGTGCCAAGACGATTCTATTCACGCTGTAGGTAAGGCTGCTGAGGAAGGAGGGGGAAAAGTCTTGTATTCTCTCGACATTCTTTAGAATCGGTTACTAACTGCGCTTGCTTGCTTTTTCCTCGTCTGTTATTTTGATTATTATATTAAAATTAATGGATCCTTTACCCAACACAACTGCTCGGAATAAGCCGTTCCGTAGTGACTGTAAACGTATAATACACAATGTAATTAAATTGTGTGATAAAGAAGCAGTAGAAGGAAATGCTATTGTTCCACTTTCGCAATCCCTAAAGAGAGCTATTGAAATGACCGGGATATCAATGTCCAGTGTAAAAATAATACGCAGAGAAGCAAAGGGTGAAGAAACTCCAAAATTTGAATCTCCGAGGAAACGTCAGAAAAAAAAAGAACCACCGAAAACGTAGCTTTAGAAAATTTTGATTGTGATGTAATCCGAAAATATCCACTCGTATAAAACTCCTATTTTTTAAATAGATTTGCTTCTTTCTTTTTATTATTTTAAAATTATTATTCACATATTCGATCAAAAATAAAGTTTTAAAAAATAACTTTAAAATTGCGGACAAGAAGCAGTCTGGAATACATTCCGTATTTCATAAACAAACACATCCGAAAATATAACGTTTTTCCCTATTTTCTAAGTAGACTAGCTTTTCTCGCGCATGCGTAACATCTTTCAGGGACCTTGCTTCCGTGGTCGGACAGTAATCGTCTTTTCTTCATTTATACCTTTTTCCACGTTCTCGAATGTTCCATTGTCTCATGTGTCTGATGCAATCCCCTCACAGGAGGTTCGTCATATGGTCACCTGCAGGCCGGTTTTTCCCTTTTTTGTCAGCCCGACACCCCGGGCCTTGCATTGTCTCTTTGTGCGTTGATCGCCTTTTCCTAACGAATGACCCTTTTTCCACGTAGGGAAATGTGCACCGCACCATTGTCTGTTAACGGTCTGCCTGATTCCTTTAACAAAATGTCACATCTGTACCGGATTTTCCAAATTTAGGATTGAGTCTGGTTTCAGACTATGTGAGAGTCTCACAGCGTGCTTGAAAAATTTAATTTAAGCGGAAAGATTTTTGAAAAAGACCCTTATTGTATTTGTCAGACTCTCGTCTCCCATTCTTAAGTGGAATTGATGAAGGTGAGTAATAGCGTCTTCAATAAGCCCAAAATAAACGCAAACAGGTGTCGAACGATATACACCTTTGGAGATGTGCGACAAGGCAAGTCATTTAGAATGATTTGTGAAACCCATTAGCGGCGCGCTTTTCCAAGATAAGAGCGGTCAGGAAAGAAATTCACCATAGGCGGAACCGGAAAAGGTCCGGTATTCGAGATTGTTCGAGAAAGGGCTGAGAAGAATGCATAAATAACGACGCGGTTGTGAATGAAGGGGAGAATAGACTTGGACTGTTGAAAGGTCGCCACGCGTACGGAGAGAGAGAGAGAGAGTGGGTCTCGTACTGACTTTGAATAATGAGCCCTGCTCTCATGAGTATATTAACGTTCGTCGGAACGAACCTTTGTAAATGATTTATTTAACCAAGTTTTTAATGTGTCAATAAACCAGATGTAAATAAGAGTTGGTTCTACAGTTACAATTACTTCTACAAGATAATGATTTGTCGGATCACGACCATAAAGGTTAACAGTATTTATATGTGAATTTTCAAAAGCAGAAAATATATTTTTGAATTTCGCTTTCTGCAATAAGAAATAGATCTTTCTACGCACCGTGTTTGATTACAAAATTATTTTTCAGACAAATAAATAAAAAAAGATAATGGGACCGATAAAAGTAATGTAATATTCTGTAAAAAATTACGGATATGTTTAAGTTCTTTTTAAACTACGCAATCTTTATTTAAACTTCTACCATTATAAATAAAATAGATGTTTAAATGCAATGTGCCCGTTGTACAGAATCTTTCTGTTTTCATTTATTTATTTATTTTAAAATACAAATTTACTTTTGTGCCAGTAGATGTCCATCACTGACTACCCGTCAAAAATATTTACCACGAAAACTTTTAAAAACGGCTCGTTCATAATGAAAACGTCTATGTATGCAAAAACAGGATCCAAAAGTGTTCAATTGCCGATTAATAAAATTGTGATTAATAAAAATACAGAGGTAAAAATTCTCCTCAGTTTAACTCGGGAACAGATGTGAGATGTCAGAGCAACAGAGAAGACACTCGTGTTACACCTTCAGACTCACTTTAGAAGGAAAAAGGTACAAAGTTAAATATTAAAAAAATGATAGCACCGGTATAATGTCCCAAGTATAAGCTTTGGTTAAAAATAAAATAATAAAAAAAAAAGTTAATGATTCTAAAACGAAAAAATGGAATTCTTTAAACCTGGCATAATTAGTTCTTACAATATTTACAAACTTGCTTCTATTTCTATCAGAATACAGTCCAATTATCGTAATTTATTTTAATATAAATAGTTTATTTTTCACGTTTTTCATTTCTGGATATTTATTTGATATTACTTTCTTCTTACTCTGTAAGTTTAATAATTACGAATATTAATATAGAATTGTATCTCTTAAAGATCAATAGATTGCGCTAGCAATTAACCATAATGCTTGTTTTTTTATGTTATTGCCACAAAGTTCGTATAACTTCATGAACATTACGATTTAGTAAATAAAAAAACATTAGACAAAAAGTGTAGAATTGCTCTCGTGAGAGTTCAGTAGATGGCGCCAGTTATCCCATCACACCTTAATGTTTGGTCTTTGCGAATAGCAGGATGGAGAAGAATTTATGAATTGTGACTGTAAATAAATTATTGTTTTCACAAGCGTTCACTAGATGGCACCAGCAAAACTCTCAAATTCGTTACAGGTTGCAGTTTACGAAAGTATAAAACGATGTCGGAGAATTAAAAAAAAAAAAAAAAAAAAAAAAATGCGACAAAACTTGAGGTGTTCTGGAATGAGAATTTTTTTTTCGTCTTCTTTTTTGTTTCAACCGAAATACGTGTTTGTATAACAAATACGTTATACAAACACGTATTTCGTGTTTGTATAACAAACACGTTATACAAACACGTATTTCGGTTTGTATAACGATGTTATACAAACATCGATCTACAAACGATGTTATGGTATTATTCCAATTATTATAAAATTGAAACAATTCATGAACAATTTCAAGATTTTATATGAAAAAATATAAATAAAAGCACTTCTACTTTTTTATAACTATGATGAACCAGCTTTACTCGCACAATTGGTTTTGCGGGTATGCTTAGCAATGATTTGTCTTCTCGAATAATGAACATATTATTTAAAAAAATTTAATCACACTTAAAGGCAAATTTTCTCTGAATTTTACACACTGAACCCTCTTACTAGACCAAACGAACGCAAATGTTCAGTTTGAAACTGTAAATGACACTTTAACAGAGAAAATGTGTAGATTATAGCATACGGTACGTTCACAAATTCTTCTATTAGTGATGATTTGATACCATGAGATGATTTTTCAGAATGCCAATCTTTTGGTTGATGGAAAAAAATGCAAAATAGTATTAGGTGATAACAATCTAAATATAATAATTATAGAGTTAAACGTCCGTTATAGCTACCGTTCCAATACAACGACCGGTGCAAAAAGTCATAAACTGAATTACCTTTAATGATATATTGGTTTTAAATTATCGATACAGCGACCAATCATTATAACCTGTTCCTTTGGGACACAAGGTCCGTTAGAACGAGTGTTGACTATGTCTGTGTATATATATATATATATATATGTATGTATGTATGTATATATATATATATATATATATATATGTATGTATGTATGTATATATATATATAT
>OU015499.1:144255653-144263153 GCA_907164885.2 Dolomedes plantarius | reverse complement strand
TATATATATATATATATATATATATATATATATACGTAACTACATACATAAGTACTGAAAAACGGCGAAGGAGAGCTCCAAGGCCGTGTCTTTGGATATTTTCACAATTTATGCGTCGAAGACCGCATGAACGGACGATAGAGGGTGAGGCGTGTTTCTCACCTTTGGGCGTGTTCTGCGGCACGTTGTCGAAGGGGTAGCTGGCGACGAGGGCGCCCCCGTGCAGGTTGGCAGAGAGCACGAACTGCGTCTGCCGCATCCAGCGCATGACGGCCCGCGTCTCAGGCTGCAGCTTGTCCTGGTCGCCCGTGAAGTAGTCCGGGAAGTTGCGGTTCAGGTCGAAGGAGTTCGCGTTGCCCCTGGAACGGTAGAAAACGGGTGATTACCACGCAAGGGTTACAACTGAGGGCGTGGTCTCATAGTCACACCCTGAGGGAGGTGTAACGAAGTATATAGAGTTCGGGTCGAATGAGTTGCTGATTCACCTAAAGGTCTTGTTCACATTAGCTTCCACGGCGTTGCGTAGCGTGAGTTATAAAAATTTTAACCAATTACAGAGCGATATGCATGGACCACGTGATCTTTAACCAATCACAAATCATGTCAACATTCTAGTTGCAAACGAAGTAATGCAACGCAACGCTACTGATTCAGTGTGAACAAGGCCTTAAGGAGAAGAATCGCCCTTCGATTATTACGTTAGCATCTGTTGAGATGTTTTAAGGGCCCATAACCACTCCTCTCGGCAAGGGATGAGCATATAGATGACGTGCGGTAAATTTTCGCTAAAGTGTTCTCTAAAGGACAAACGAAGATTTATCCTCCATAAAAAGACACTCTTTCCTAACCCAAGGAGTGATTTTTTTTCGCACTCGTATACATTACAGGGTGTGGCTATGAGGGCGTGGTCTCATAGCCACACCCTGAGGAGGTGTAACGAAGTATATAGAGTTCGGGTCGAATGAGTTGCTGATTCACCTAAAGGTCTTGTTCACATTAGCTTCCACGGCGTTGCGTAGCGTGAGTTATAAAAATTTTAACCAATTACAGAGCGATATGCATGGACCACGTGATCTTTAACCAATCACAAATCATGTCAACATTCTAGTTGCAAACGAAGTAATGCAACGCAACGCTACTGATTCAGTGTGAACAAGGCCTTAAGGAGAAGAATCGCCCTTCGATTATTACGTTAGCATCTGTTGAGATGTTTTAAGGGCCCATAACCACTCCTCTCGGCAAGGGATGAGCATATAGATGACGTGCGGTAAATTTTCGCTAAAGTGTTCTCTAAAGGACAAACGAAGATTTATCCTCCATAAAAAGACACTCTTTCCTAACCCAAGGAGTGATTTTTTTTCGCACTCGTATACATTACAGGGTGTGGCTATGAGGGCGTGGTCTCATAGCCACACCCTGAGGGAGGTGTAACGAAGTATATAGAGTTCGGGTCGAATGAGTTGCTGATTCACCTAAGGTCTTGTTCACATTAGCTTCCACGGCGTTGCGTAGCGTGAGTTATAAAAATTTTAACCAATTACAGAGCGATATGCATGGACCACGTGATCTTTAACCAATCACAAATCATGTCAACATTCTAGTTGCAAACGAAGTAATGCAACGCAACGCTACTGATTCAGTGTGAACAAGGCCTTAAGGAGAAGAATCGCCCTTCGATTATTACGTTAGCATCTGTTGAGATGTTTTAAGGGCCCATAACCACTCCTCTCGGCAAGGGATGAGCATATAGATGACGTGCGGTAAATTTTCGCTAAAGTGTTCTCTAAAGGACAAACGAAGATTTATCCTCCATAAAAAGACACTCTTTCCTAACCCAAGGAGTGATTTTTTTTCGCACTCGTATACATTACAGGGTGTGGCTATGAGGGCGTGGTCTCATAGCCACACCCTGAGGGAGGTGTAACGAAGTATATAGAGTTCGGGTCGAATGAGTTGCTGATTCACCTAAAGGTCTTGTTCACATTAGCTTCCACGGCGTTGCGTAGCGTGAGTTATAAAAATTTTAACCAATTACAGAGCGATATGCATGGACCACGTGATCTTTAACCAATCACAAATCATGTCAACATTCTAGTTGCAAACGAAGTAATGCAACGCAACGCTACTGATTCAGTGTGAACAAGGCCTTAAGGAGAAGAATCGCCCTTCGATTATTACGTTAGCATCTGTTGAGATGTTTAAGGGCCCATAACCACTCCTCTCGGCAAGGGATGAGCATATAGATGACGTGCGGTAAATTTTCGCTAAAGTGTTCTCTAAAGGACAAACGAAGATTTATCCTCCATAAAAAGACACTCTTTCCTAACCCAAGGAGTGATTTTTTTTCGCACTCGTATACATTACAGGGTGTGGCTATGAGGGCGTGGTCTCATAGCCACACCCTGAGGGAGGTGTAACGAAGTATATAGAGTTCGGGTCGAATGAGTTGCTGATTCACCTAAAGGTCTTGTTCACATTAGCTTCCACGGCGTTGCGTAGCGTGAGTTATAAAAATTTTAACCAATTACAGAGCGATATGCATGGACCACGTGATCTTTAACCAATCACAAATCATGTCAACATTCTAGTTGCAAACGAAGTAATGCAACGCAACGCTACTGATTCAGTGTGAACAAGGCCTTAAGGAGAAGAATCGCCCTTCGATTATTACGTTAGCATCTGTTGAGATGTTTTAAGGGCCCATAACCACTCCTCTCGGCAAGGGATGAGCATATAGATGACGTGCGGTAAATTTTCGCTAAAGTGTTCTCTAAAGGACAAACGAAGATTTATCCTCCATAAAAAGACACTCTTTCCTAACCCAAGGAGTGATTTTTTTTCGCACTCGTATACATTACAGGGTGTGGCTATGAGGGCGTGGTCTCATAGCCACACCCTGAGGGAGGTGTAACGAAGTATATAGAGTTCGGGTCGAATGAGTTGCTGATTCACCTAAAGGTCTTGTTCACATTAGCTTCCACGGCGTTGCGTAGCGTGAGTTATAAAAATTTTAACCAATTACAGAGCGATATGCATGGACCACGTGATCTTTAACCAATCACAAATCATGTCAACATTCTAGTTGCAAACGAAGTAATGCAACGCAACGCTACTGATTCAGTGTGAACAAGGCCTTAAGGAGAAGAATCGCCCTTCGATTATTACGTTAGCATCTGTTGAGATGTTTTAAGGGCCCATAACCACTCCTCTCGGCAAGGGATGAGCATATAGATGACGTGCGGTAAATTTTCGCTAAAGTGTTCTCTAAAGGACAAACGAAGATTTATCCTCCATAAAAAGACACTCTTTCCTAACCCAAGGAGTGATTTTTTTTCGCACTCGTATACATTACAGGGTGTGGCTATGAGGGCGTGGTCTCATAGCCACACCCTGAGGAGGTGTAACGAAGTATATAGAGTTCGGGTCGAATGAGTTGCTGATTCACCTAAAGGTCTTGTTCACATTAGCTTCCACGGCGTTGCGTAGCGTGAGTTATAAAAATTTTAACCAATTACAGAGCGATATGCATGGACCACGTGATCTTTAACCAATCACAAATCATGTCAACATTCTAGTTGCAAACGAAGTAATGCAACGCAACGCTACTGATTCAGTGTGAACAAGGCCTTAAGGAGAAGAATCGCCCTTCGATTATTACGTTAGCATCTGTTGAGATGTTTTAAGGGCCCATAACCACTCCTCTCGGCAAGGGATGAGCATATAGATGACGTGCGGTAAATTTTCTCTAAACTGCTCTCTAAAGGATAAACAAATATTTATCATCCATAAAAGGACACTCTTTTCTAACCTAAGAAGTGATTTTTGTAGCACTCGTATGCATTACAAAAAAAAGTGTGCCTTATTCACACTGCTTCCGGATCATCAGGGATAAAGCCCCTAACGAACCACAGAGCTCAACGGAGTGAACAAGTGATATGTCTGATTAA
This sequence comes from Dolomedes plantarius, assembly GCA_907164885.2. NCBI lineage: Eukaryota > Metazoa > Arthropoda > Arachnida > Araneae > Dolomedidae > Dolomedes > Dolomedes plantarius. The sequence continues at coordinate 144,259,206 of OU015499.1, read as the reverse complement.
TCACAGGTCATGTCAACCAGGTCAGGCCACCAATGGAGGAACGCTACGCTACGGGAGCAATGTGCAAAAGGTCTAAGGTTTGCTTTGGTTTGGTTTGGAGCGCTACGGTCAATTTTTGCTACACGAGGGCTTAAAGAAAATCACGGGGAAAATATTCAGTGGAGAAAACGCGACAGGGAATAACGATGTGTGGGGTGACATGGGAATTTTACGGAAATATAAAAGTTATAATGTGTGAGAAATTGCAAGGAAATTTGCATAGATACAACTCAGGGGATAATACAGAGAAATGTGGTATTAAAAGGTAGTAGAAAACGACTAATTATAATGGTGAATGGTGATTATAATGCAGGGGAAATTATGGGGATTAAATGTATTGCAAGGTTATACTATAAGGTACGGAAGGCAAGTTATACGGCAGGAAAAAAATTATAGGGAAATGTGAAAAGATTTAACGCAGGGAAAACAATAGGTAGATATGATTAACTAAAGAACATAGGTAATTGGCGATACATTACAACATGGAAGGGGGCGGGGCTCTGCCTCTGAGGGCATGGTCTCAGACTTACCTCCCCTGAGTTCCGGAGCATTGCCCTTCAGTGGACGCCTCAAATCCGTCTGGGTTCATAGAGGGCATTAGGTGTACCCGGGTATTTTCGAGTAGCCACGTGACGTACGTGTCCTGTCCATAAGCACTCAACAGGTAGGAAGCCAGGTGCAGCAGCATCTCCCGGCCCACGGCCTGAAATAAATTTAAATATATTTTTAGTAATAAAACCAGGGTGCATGTTATAATACGAAATATATATTTATGTATATGACCGACCTCTCCCCCCCCCCTCTCTCTCAATATATATATATATATATATATATATATATATATGTCAAGGATTTAGTGGGAAAAGAATGATTTTTCTAAATTTAAAGGGGGCTTAGTAATTAATTTATTGTCGTGGCGGAATTCGCTACTATTCTCATATCTTGGTTCGAAATGCATCGCGAGAAATCGGGGAAATTCCCTTTGGATTGATTGACATCTGTGGTCACGCCCATGGTCCATCTCCGGTGTATGCGTCACAGAGATCATGTGGGCATGCGCGGTGGCTTTGGATGGCAGAAAAACAATAGCGTTTAATCAGACGGCGGGAAATTCTTGATGGAGATAGTCACGCGTCGCGTGGAAGCTTCATGACTCTTGGATTTAATTTATCAGATTGAATCAGGTAGCTTAAGATTTTGGAAATAAACGATGTTAGATATATTAATTGTAGTTCTTTGCCACCGGCCTTTTAACTCATTGACTGCTATAACTTTAATAATTAAGTAAAGATAGATTAAGAAGGAGAAAAGTTTGGATGTAAAACGACGTACTGGGAAGGGTGTAAGTAGCAAGCTTGTCATATATATATATATATATATATATATATATATATATATATATATATATATATATATATATATATATATACATACATTCATACACACACACATATAAATACATACATACATACATATATATAGAGAGAGATCATCATATTATGACATCATGTATATATATATATATATACATGATGTATATATATATATATATATATATATATATATATATATATATACACAGTGGAATCTCGATCTATCGTTTTTCAAGGGACCGATTGAAATGAACGATAAATGCGGGAAAACGATAGATGCGGAAACATAACAAAGCAATATGATCGTTGGGACTGGATAAAATGAACGACACATACGGAAAAAAGATGGATTCGAAAACGATCGATCGAGATTCCACTATATATATATATATATCGGAAACTACAAAGACGCCGTGCTTTATTCTCTCGGCTTTTTTTGTGCAATTTCAGTGCGCTTCTGGAAAGTCGTGCGTGCATTACAGGCTATCCGCGGTGAAATATCGCTTCGGTGGCAGACAAAAGGGCTTTCCGACGCAGACTCGAAAGGCTGTGCCGGAAATTTTATTTATGTGCCTTTTGTGTTTCTCCGCTTCCTACTTGTTACATTGCCAAAAAAGATCTATTTTTCGAAAGAAAATAATGAATAATGCTGGTCACGGCGTGACGGGTTGACGAGCCGTTTCGCCCGCCCGCGTGTGATCTTCCCCCCTTCCCCTTTTTGGACGGGGGTCGCCGACGGACAAAGCGATCAAATCCCGAGCGATAGTCGTTAGGCCTAGTTAGGATGACTGTAACGTCGTAATTCAGTCCAACAAAAGAATTGTTGTTGTTTTTTCTGGACGGAAAACGTACCGAGAATGGATTTTCTGTAGAATTAGAACTTTGGGACTGTCGCTATACTCACTATTTAACCCATAGTTTACGGAAACATTCTATTTACATAAGTGCTTTATAACAATGGAAGCTGACGTCGTAACGGCGACAAACGTACGGAGTGGCGTGTACTTTGGCGAGATGGAGAAACAAGATGGAAGATCGCGAGTCAGTGTGGATCATTGACAACTCTAGGTACCTTGTTGCTTCTAGATATGAGGAATGGTGTATGTCAGACATTTTGTTGTCATCCTCGACGAGTGAGGTCGCCATTTTTAGTTTGATGCTTATACAGACATTCCTATATTCAGTGGCGTAGCAAAGGGGGGGGGGCAAGGGGGGTCTATCATGCCCCGAGCGCCACTCGCAGAGGGGCGCCAATGTAAGATCCATATATTATATTACTATGTTTTCGAGGTGGATGCCAATATAAGGTCTATATATTATATTACTATATGTTTTTCAGTGGAGGTCCCCAATATAAGGTCTATATATTATATAACTATATGTTTTTCGGGGAGGGCGCCAATATAAGGTATATATATTATATTACTATATTATTTTGTGGGGGGCGCCACTATAAGGTCTATATATTAAATTACTATATGTTTTTAGGGGAGGACACCAACATAAGGTCTATATATTATGTAACCATATGCTTTTCGGGGGGGGAGTGCCAATATAAGGTCTATATATTATGTTATTATATGTTTATCGAGGGCGCCAATATAGGGTCTATATATTATATTACTATATGTTTTTCAGGGGGGGGGGGCGCCACAAAGGTATCGTGCCCCGGGCGCCAGTTATGCTCGCTACGCCACTGTTGCTTCTAGATATTGTTGTGATGATAATTAATAGTTTTGGAAGTGATTAAAGTTAATATTAATATCGGGTATTCAGATAATTAAATTAGTAAAGTAAGTGAATAAGTAAATTTTAGTAACGATTGTGCTTTGTTTTAATAAATTTATTAGGCCTCTGCTATATATGTAAGGCTTATACTTGTGGTGATCAGATATTAATTGATTTGATTAATGTCATCGCATTTGGAGAAGTGTGCGCAAGTTTCTCTAAATGTTTTGACATTCAGAAGAATTAAGTTTGAAATAGATCATCACGGGTTATACCTTATTATTGTTAATATTGATAAATTAATAAGTTTTATTTATGAACCTTGTGAATGGCTGGCATATTGTTTTTTTTATTGTTTTTTTGGCTGGCGGTTTGTAATTTAAATGGTAAAAGTCTTAATATTCTTTGCTTTC
>OU015499.1:144253149-144255153 GCA_907164885.2 Dolomedes plantarius | reverse complement strand
GGGATGACGCATCTGACGCTTCATTAGAATCCAAATAACTCTAAAACTATTGAATTAACAGAATAAGTGTACGCAGAAAAAATTGTCAGTTTTCGAAGCTCTTTCCAAATATGTGTAGCATTTATGTACTTTCATGAGAAAAAAATACACCGGCCATTTTTTTGTCGGTTTTTATCGGCCATTTTTTTTGGATGAGTCCGACCCGGTCGCGTTACGGTCACATGATTGACCGACAAAGTCCTCTGTTACTTTATTAAAATAGAAGATCTAGCCGTCATGTTTTGACGGCTACCAACTATTAGTAAATAAATGTACTAATACACAAAATACACTCAACACATCATTGCCGAATGTTGTAAATCATAATAATGCGCAGAAACAAATTAATGTGTTTAAGCGGATTCGTGTTTAGTGACTATCTAAAGTCAGATTTAAAAATGTCACTGAGCATGTGCAGAAAGCTATTTTTGTTAATAGTAAATTATCGATAATTAAATAGCGCGAAATAAACAATTTCCATCAGGTTTAATCTTATATTTCACAAACGCAATTATCATAAAAATAAAAATGGCAGAGAGACATCTAGAGAGACTCCTCGGAACAAACGTGTTTATCATTCAAACATGCCACTGAGCATGCGCATAAACAGTGAGTTTCTAAAGACAGATTTAAACATGCCACTGAGCATGCGCAAAAATTAATTTTTTGAACTGTAAATTATCGCTAATTAATAGAAATTGCGGTTACAAAACCAAATTTGACAAATCTACAGATTACAATCTTTCATTTAAGACCAGATTTAACAAATCTACAGATTATAATCTTTCATTTAAGACCAGAATGAAGTCAATTGATGCAGTAGTTTTCTCTCACGGACTGCCCAAAAAGTAGGCTTAGAAGCTTAAATATATAGATCAGCGATTCTCAACCACTGTGCCGCGGCACTTTAGTGTGCCGCAAGATTCTTGAAGTATGCCGCCACTGCAAATTACCTTGTATAATATTTTTACAAAATATATTATAGGTACATCAATCAATTATCCACGTAAAATTCTTTAAATTTATCTTATAGTTAGTGTGCCGCCAAATTTTTAAATTATTCAAAGTGTATCGTGACGTAAAAAAGGTTGAGAATCACTGATATCTATATATATAAAACAGTTCCGTAACTGACTCATTCATTCACTGACTGACTGACTGACTGACATACAACGCACAGACCAAACCGCTGGACCTAAAGGACTGAAATTTTGCATGGCGATTCTTCTAATAGTGTAGGGGTGCACTAAGAAAGATTTTTCAAAAATTCTTGTTAGATTTTTTTAAATTAAATTTTTAAGCTGTTTTTTAAACTTTTTTTTATACGTTTGCATTTAAAATAATACATTGAGGGTTATAAAATTTATATCACGAGAAAGATCATAAATATTCCTTCAAAATGAAATTTTTTTCGAATTTTTACCTCCATTTCCTGATTTTTGGTGAATTTTTAAAGATTAATTTTTAGAATTCAATTTATTAAATGCCGATCACGTGATTTCTTTTTCTGGTACTTTCAATAAATTTATCGTCACGTGCGTAACAACTAAATAGACAAAAGAAATATTTTTTTCTCTTTCTAATGCAGCAGACGATTGGATATTATCCAAAAAAAATGCATATCCCTTACGACTTTTTTATAAATATATATATATAGATAGATAGATATTTTACATCAATTGCATACATTGATCGTCGCATTTATTATAAATATATATATTTATTTTTTGGCATAAATTGCATACGTTGACCGTTGTATTTAATTTGAATGTACTCCGTAGCGAAGCGCGGGTTTTCAGCTAGTATATAATATGGGAAATGGAGAGGAGAAAAATTCCCAGAATTCAGAGCTTCGCGGTTAACGTCGCCAAAATAGTCGAGGAAAAAAATATCCGAAAGTCAAAGTCACAGTTACGGGCAAAAAAAAAAAAAAAGAAAAAAAATTACAAAAGTGGCAAAAATTGG
>OU015499.1:144243149-144248149 GCA_907164885.2 Dolomedes plantarius | reverse complement strand
AGTACGCATTGCCGGTACTTTAAACAGCCAGCGCTACATCTCCGAGGTGTTGGAGCCAGTTGTCCTTCCTTACCTTCAGGGTTTGCCCACAGCCATATTTCAACAGGATAATGTGCGACCACATGTGGCACGCATTGTCCAACGGTTCTTCGTCAATCGCCAGATTAAATTGCTTCCCTGTCCGCCTCGCTCTCCGGATCTTTCGCCGATAGAAAACATGTGGTCCATGGTTGCTCTACGATTGACCCAGATTCCATCCCCAGCTGCCACAGCAGATCAACTTTGGCAACGTGTGGAAGCTGCTTGATCTGCTGTACCCCAAGAACTCATCCAAAGTCTCTTTGAATCAATGCCGAGGAGTGTGGCAGCGGTGATCTCCAACAATGGCGGCTACTCTGGCTACTGATTTTGGCAGGAACCACACTTCACAGAAGTCTATAAATTTAATCATTTGATACTTGGTCAACATGTTATCTACAAAATAAATTTTGTTGTGATATCTCTTGTCTTTCTTGGTGTTGCAATTTGGGTGGCCAGCAGTGTATTTGAAAAACAAGGAGTCAATTTTAGATTCATGGGAAAAATCAAAATTTGCTAGAGGAAGGAAACGCATGAGAAATGCATCCCAAGAATATCTAGAAAAAGCTCTACTGCTATGGTTCCAGGATGTTAGATCTCGAAATTTTCCGATAAATGGACCCCTAGTGCTGACGAAGGCTGATGAATCGGCAAGTCGAATGGGTATTGAAGATTTTAAATGCAGTGATGGATGGCTTTCTCGATTTAAGTCAAGGCACAATATTTCTTATCAAACTGTATGTGGCCAAAGCTCTGATGTAAACGAAGACGTATGCACTAATTTCGGTAGGAAACTGCCAGGGCTTTTCTCTACTTACCTGCCGAAAGATATTTTTAATGCGGCCATAATGGACAAAGCTATAATGGACTCTATTAAAACTCTGAAAGCATTTATTCAGATGGAACCTTCCTCTGAAAATGAATAGAAATGTTTACTTCAAATCGAGAAGTTGGCTGAACAATGTAGGCATCATAAACAAAACCAAACATCCACTTTACAGTTTTTCCCTAAAGTCTAATTCGTATTTTTAATTAAAGTTTACTTTCTACTGCATATCTTCTGCTTCATCTTATGATTAAGGCAAGTCTGTATTGCTTTTTAATATGTTTGACTTTAGATAACATAGTATAATATATTTTCTGGGGTTATACATACTAGGAGATTTGTCTTCTTCAGTGATACACTTTTAAAGTTATATATTTTCTCTTAACATCGGATAATTCGAACTTTTTTCCGAGAACCTTTGAGTTCGAATTAACGAGCGTCCACTGTATACACACACACACACACACACACATATATATATATATAAGAAAAAGTTGATAGAGATAACCAGTATTAGCACTAAAGCTACTTGCAGCCAGGAACTAAAAACATGAAAAGATAAGTATGAAAGAGGTTTTAGACGGCATCTCTTCGTAAGCGGTGTCAATACTGTCTAAAAACCAATGGATTGTTTCCGATGAGTATGATCTATACAATAAACACACTCAGACACCGTACAATCCATGAATAACAGAAGAATTGAATAAAAATTGAATAAAGAGTTACTTAACCAAAGAACACCAAGCCTGGCGCTAGACAGAGTGGAAGTTAAGAACATGTAACCGCAAGATGACTGACGTCACAAAACTTGCAACCATAGAGATTATGGATACTCAGTTACTGACTTACTATGGTTACTGTATTTTAGGACTATTAAACCTTTATTAATTTAGTTTTTTATTATTATTACTAAGAGTTATTTTTTTCTTATATATATATATACCATGAATAACAGAAGAACCAATAATAACAGAAGTCCATAATTAAAGTCCCACTTTCAAAAGGCTGCAAAAAAAGAACCACTGGTCAGAATGACTTCAAATTTGAACTGAATATACTGGAAGAAGGGGGAAACGATTTGGCATAATAAAAAAAGTTCCAAAATGTGTCAACAGATGGCGTTGTAAGCGATTGGAATTTTTTTTTTTTAATTGAGCCAAATCGTTTCCCCCTTCTTCCAGTATATTCAGTTCAAATTTGAAGTCATTCTGACCAGTAGTTCTTTTTATTGCAGCCTTTTGAAAGTGGGACTTTAATTATGGACACCCTGTATATATAAATCATCCTAAGGGCCGACGTTGCCCCCCCCCCCCCCCCCCCAAAAAAAAAAAAAAAAAAAAAAAAAAAAAACTCTGGACTGGATCCGCCCCAGATTAGATATTTGGGAAACTTTATCCTTTTCACAGATACAATCTTTACAAATCCAGAAAACACACCATTTCCTGTGAGGTAAAGAGAAACACAAACTCGGCAAAAAACAGAAGGTTTCGGCGAAAATATCGAAAACAGAAAACGCCTTAAATTTTTCATTTTAGGTTTTTTTTTCAAAACAAAATTTAGCAATTTGCATTTGCGGTGAGCTATACGTCATTCAAACAATCACAATCCACAAAGTGACTTAAAATGTAAGGCACGTTTTTAATTTGAAGTTTTTTAAGAAATGAATTCGCGCGTAAAAAGAGAAAAAGAAAGAAAACTAACATCGTCAAATCACATATGGCTCTAATCCACTGAAGAACAATCTTGAGGGTGAGAAAGCTTGTCTGCTGACAGGATTGAAATCACAAACGTCTGTGATGCACTTAAGAAAAGATTTGACAGTGAAAAAGCTTGCTTGATCACTGTATTGAAATCACAAGTGTTTGTGATACATTTAAGGAAAAATTTGACAGTGAAAAATTGCTTGAGGAGGATAGTATTCGAATCAAAAGGATTTGTGATACATTTAAGGAAAAATTTGACAGTGAAAAATTGCTTGAGGAGGATAGTATTGGAATCAAAAGGGTTTGTGATACATTTAAGGGAAAATTTGACGGTGAGAAAGTTTGACTGATGATAGTAATGAAATCACAAGTGTATGTGATCCACTTAAAGATATGACAGTGAAAAAGTTTGGTTGAGGACATTATTGGAGTCAAAAGGGTTTGGGATACACTTAAGGGAAAATTTGACGGTAAGAAAGCTTGGCTGATGGTAGTATTGAAATTACAAGTATCTGTGATTCACTTAAGAAAAGACTTGACAGAGAAAAAGCTTCCTTGAGGACAGTATTGGAATCACAAGGGTTTGGGATACAATTAAGGGAAAATTTGACGGTAAGAAAGCTTGGCTGATGACAGTATTGAAATCACAAGCGTCTGTGATACATTTAAGGAAAAAATTGACAGTGAAAAATTTCTTGAGGAGGATAGAACTAGAATCAAAAGGGTTTGTGATACATTTAAGGGGAAATTTGACGGTCAGAAAGCTTGACTGATGATAGCAATTGTTAACCTTTATGGTCGTGATCCGACAAATCATTATCTTGTAGAAGTAATCATAACTGTAGAACCAACTCTTATTTACATCTAGTTTATTGAAACATTAAAATCTTGGTTAAATGATCATTTACAAAGGTTCATTCCGAAGAACATTGATACACTCCTGAGAGTGGGGTTCATTCTTCAAAGTCCAAACGAGACCCCGTCTCTCCGTACGCGTGGCGACCTTTCAACAGTCCAAGTCTATTCTCCTCCTCATTCGCAACCGCGTCGTTATTTATGCATTCTTCTCAGACCTTTCTCGAACCATCTCGAATACCGGACCTTTTTCCGGTTCCGCCCTCTGCAGACCACCTATGGTGAATTTCTTTCCTGCCGACTTCTCCAAGGGAAAAGCGCGCCGCTAATGGGTTTCACAAATCATTCTAAATGACTCGCGTACTTTTACCTATTGTCGCACATCTCCAAAGGTGTATATCGTTCGACACCTGTTTGCGTTTATTTTGGGCTTATTGAAGACGCTATTACTCACCTTCATCAATTCCACTTAAGAATGGGAGACGAGAGTCTGATAGCAACGAAATCACAAGTGTCTGTGATACACATAAAGATTTGACAGAGAAAAAGCTTGCTTGAGGACATTATTGGAATCAAAAGGGTTTGTGATACATTCAAGGGAAAATTTGACGGGGAAAGAGCTTGCCTGTTGACAGTATTGAAATCAGAAGTGTATGTGATCTTCTTAAGGAAACATTTGACGATGAGAAAGCTGGCCTGCGTGTGGACAAAGAACGTTTATTGCAAAAGTGTGAACATATGTGAAATGATACATTTTTCATCAATTTCATTTAAGAACTTTGCGTTTCGGGCAGGTCCTGGCCGATCCACAGTGATGCCTGAAGCAAGTTTTCAAAACAGCAATTTTCAAATTTTTGGAGAAACTCAAAGCAATGAACATATCACTATTATAAATCATCTACTTTTAGAATAACTATCATTATGGAAAAAATATGTATTCATTCAATAAAATTATTAAAAAAAAAACATAATTTTTTTAAAATAACTAAGGGCTTCGCCCCTAGATTCGCTACGCTCGCTCCTCTGTTATGGCTAATAGCGAGATACATAGGGGTGATTCTCGGGCAATGTAACAGCTTCCATCCATTTACTGTTGTCACCCTTAATGCGAAGGGCGTTTCATCACTGTTGAATTATCAGCTTTAAAATTCAATTAAAAAATCGAAAATTTAAGATATAGACTTTAAATGAGGTTTATATGAATAAGAAAGCTTTCAGCTTCCAGATGATGTAAATATTTTCATTGTAAGATAAAAACTCGAGGAGCATCGATATTACATCCACATAGGGGACGATATTTCTTGAAAAACTGCGTTTCATTTTTTGACGAAAATATTAATTTGTTTTAAAATATTTTTAAAGAAATGAGGTCTAGTTTGAAAGAGAAATGTCTGTAGTCTTAGATTGTAAAAAGATCAAAATTCTACGATCATTTTTTGGCGAGTTATCGTAATCTGAAGACGAAAAAGTCAATATTTTCCCACAAAACATAAAATAAAAAAACTTAAAAGTCCGACGAAGATGAGACATGTCTTACT
>OU015499.1:142770649-142780649 GCA_907164885.2 Dolomedes plantarius | reverse complement strand
TATATATCTATATATCTATATATATATATATATATATATATATATATATATATATATATATATATAATGTCAAAATTTTGACGCATTTTGTTATTTTTCTGTTTAACTATTTACTGCTTGCTCAAGCGATACATCCTGTGTTTGGCGTGCTGCAAAAATTATAACTCGCGACGCAGGACATCTGAAATTTCGCTTTCAGGAGGACCATTATGGAGGAACGTAATCCTACGTTAAAACACTGATTTATTAAAAAAAAAGATCTTTTTATAAGTGATACCTGTGTAAAAGGTACCTGTGTAATGATTCAATTACCACATATAGCTTAGCTTTTTGTTCAAATTATAGCTATTAATATGTAAAACACTATATCAAAATTTCATTGAAATATACTGAAAAGTTTTTAAAGTATTAGCTTTCTCGTTTATAAAAGTCCCTGAAAAATGAGTTTTCTAGATTCTAGAAAACTCATTTAAAGATGCTCCTTCCGGTCTTTCAATATCGCGTTCGGTTTATTAAAATGACCATAAGTTTTCATTTGATGATCGTACGTATTAAAAGTAAAGCAGTTTTTGAATCCCAAAAGATTGGCCTTTGAAATAGAGCAATAAAAAATTTCGAAATTTTGCACCAAAACATCCATTTCAACGTATGCCAGATACCTTAAATTGGAATATTAATTCTGTACGTCAGAGGTAAACCATCATAAGTGAATTTTCCCATTTTTCAGGAGAGCTTTGTGATGGTTTATCTCTCATGAAGACTTACATAAGCGATAGTAAACAACTCCTACCGGTGCTGTGGAATTTAAGATTTAAAATCCAGATTTATGTTCGGTTTTTAGATCAGAGCTTATTGCTATCAAGGAGGGCTTGCAGTCAGGGCCCGACTTAGCCTAATTGGGGCCCGGGGCAAAAACTTCTTTGGGGGCCCCCCTCTGTTTCACTACTTCAGTAATGAAGAACCGAACTTTATGGAGGTATTTAAATTTGTCACCTTATTATAGATATATAACAAGAAAACTGACTAGAACCTAAAATAGCTATGAAGTCCCCCCAAAGGTATTATGAAATTAATTAATCAAAAGAATATTTGACATTTGTGAGAATTTTGAGAGAATACAACTTATAATTGATTAATGTGATTTCTCAGTGTTGCGAAAATCCAACAGAATCCACTAAACACTATGCAACTGAATTTTTCGCAGTTGCGATTAAGATGACCTAGTTGACAATCATATCGCTGCAGTTTGTGAACTTTTCTCAAGTTTCCGAAATGCAGTTTTCTGATTGTTAACTTTGTCATCTAGCTGTGAAAAATTCATATCCTTCCTGACATTAGGGCAGAATTCAGATAAATTTCGCCCTAGAAAGCCATGGATTTAAGAAATATAGATATTTTGTGTTCATACGATAGATTAATGACGAAGCTAACATAAAACTGACGGATTTTACACTGTACTGATATTTTGTTTAAAAAAAGTTCATTAAAGAAGGAAACGTAAAATAAACTTTCTATTTGATTTGGGGCCCCCTCTGAAGTGGGGGCCTGGGGCAACTGCCCCGTATGCCCCTGCCTTAGTCAGGCTCTGCTTGCAGTATGCGTGTCAAGTTGAGGATTAATTTCATGATGTCTGGATTTTAATTGACAGTCGTGCTTCAATTCAGCACCTCTCTAATTGGACTATTATTGGGGACCAGACTAGCCTGGACATTTTAGATCTTCTTGACCGGCTTTCATCTGGACACACTATTCATTTTCAGTGGATCCCTTCACATGTTGGGATTGACGGTAATGAAAGGGCCGACTTTTTAGCCAGGACTGCTGCTGAGGAGTACGTGAGCCCTTGTGAGGCTTTTACTTTTAGAGAGATTTACTCCCTTAAGAAGATAGAAGACCATCTTTGGAGAACTCCTCCTTGCCACCCATGGTACTTTGGAAGATGTCCGAGTGGGTCTTTCCAGCTCAAGCTTAGAAAATATCAAACGGCCTTCTTGCGCTTCATGAGTGGTCATTTAAAAACACTCACTTTTCGGAAGGGTCAGAAGATCTTCCCGAAGTGCCACTGGTGCTCAGACGACATGGCCTCCCCTGCCCATCTTTTGGCTTGTTTGGGTTTTACAAAGGACGAGGTCCTTCTGGACCCTCTACTGTTTTTAGACTTTTTAGATATTTTTGGTTTCATGGAGATTGTCTAGCCTTGCTAGACAATCTGGGATTAGTTAAAAAAAATTAAAAAAAAAAAAGCGATAGTATATAAATCTACCACCATCTTGTTTTGCATATAGGACAGTTTTCCTGAAAGAAGCTCTATCCGAAAGAAGTCACTTGGGAAAAATGGGAAAATTCACTGAAGAAAATTCGCTTATGATGGTTTACCTCTGACGTACAGATATATATATATATATATATATATATATATATATATATATATATATTTTGGCTGCAAGTAGCTATAGTGCTAATACTGGTATTCTCTTTCATCTATTTCTTTATATATATATATATATATATATATATATATATATATATATATATATCTGTACGTCAGAGGTAAAACATCATAAGCGAATTTTCTGCAGTGAATTTTCCCATTTTTCCTGAGGGCTTTGTGATGGTTTACCTCTCATCAAGACTATACGATAGTTTATAAGTCTATATTTCACCCACCATCTTGTTTATCATATAGGACAGTTTTCCTCAAAGAAGCTCCATCCAAAAGGAGTCCCTTACAATAAAAATATTAAAAATGATGAAAATTCACTTATGATGACCTCTGACATACAGAATTATATATTGGAATATTAATAATATTGCTAGAGGGGGGGGGGATATAGTGCGTTTCCAAAGTACATCATTTCCTTGGTTGGGCGACATTTTTAAAGTAAAAAAGATAACACAGTCAAAAATGACTTTCTCTATGACGGAGTATAATTAAAAAAAATCATCTTTACATCTAATTCTACAGTCATTGGAAACATGTATTCTCCATAGTTTAATATACTGAGCCGAGGCAGTCCAGTAAGGCTGCCATTTAGCTTAAAGATTTCACAGAACTGATACTGGTATAAATGTTAGTCTGTAATAATGGTTTAATTTTGGAGATCCCCATCGCGAAAAATGAAAGGATTTTGTTTTGTTCTTTCAAGAAGAGAGAAAGGGGAGAAAATCTAGAAGCTTTAGAAACACGAATCACCAGTTTGCATATGTTCTTAGTCGCTATTATGCTCTTAGCTGGTTTTTAACCTTTTATAAGCCGGGCACTTTGTTCGCCTTAACCTGCCTGCGATCTGAGGGCTATTTTGGGCGATTTCGGGAAGTGCACGAGACGCCTCTCAAAGTATTTGGAGGGGTCGTCGGAATGGAATAGAATTTTTTTGGTTTTGTTCTCACCGTTATCTGTCATTTCAATGAATCGGCATCATCACGTAAAAAATTTGTTTTAATTTGACTAAAAATCATTATTAAAAAAAATTAAGATAAATAACTGTTTGGAAATGCATGGCACATCCATAATCTGATTTTAAGCTCACGGTACGGTCCCGACTGTGGCAAAAGTGCATTTTCAATTTTCCTTGATATTAAAACAAAAGGAACTTTAGGTCACCTTCACACTCATTAAGATTTATAACTAGCTGTCCAGTAATTTTATTAAGAAACTTAGATCCTCCCCTTAGACTCTGTAATGGTACTCGGCTTCAAATTATAGCCCTGAAAAATTATAATAGAAGCCAAGATGGTGATAGTTGTTAGTGAAGGTGAAACAGTAATTATCCCACGAATTCCTTTAAATACTTCCTTTTATCCAGTTCCATTTAGACGACTTCAATCTATAGATATAAAACCGTTCCGTGACTGACTGACTGACTGACTGACATACAACGCACAGACCAAACCGCTGGACCTAAAGGGCTGACATTTTGCATGGTGATTATTCTTATAGTGTAGGGGTGCAGTAAGAAAAATTTTTGAAAAATTCTTCTTCGATTTTTAAAAATTAAATTTTTAAGCTGTTTTAGGAATTTTTTTTAAGTTTGCATTTAAAATAATAATTTGAGGGTTATAAAATTTATATCACAAGAAAGAACATAAAAATTCCTTTAAAATGAAATCCTTTTCGAATCTTTACCTCCATTTTCTGATTTTTGGTGAATTTTTAAAGATTAATTTTTAGAATTTAATTTATTAAATGCCGATCACGTGATTTCTTTTTCTGGTATTTTAAATAAATTTATCGTCACGTGCATAGCAACGAAATAGACAAAAAAAGATTTTTTTTCTTGCTAATGCGGCAGACGATTGGACATTGTCCAAAAAAATATTAAAATACAGTAAAAGATATATTTCCTCAAAGAGTTCCTCAAACTGTAGTATATTATCTGTTTTTTATTATTTAGTATGTCCTATTAGATTTAATTTGAATATTTTCTTCTACATTATTTTGTCTATAAAAATATCCCTTACGATTTTTTTATAAATATATATTTTTGTTTTTTTATTGCATCAATTGTATACATCGATCGTCGTATTTATTATATATATATATATATATATATATATATATATATATATATATATATATATATTAATTAATTATTTTTATTTATTTATTTATTTATTTATTTATTTATTTATTTTTTATTTTTTTTAATTAATTTTTTTGGCATTAATTGCATACTTTGACCGTTGTATTTAATTTGAATGTACTCTGTAGCGAAGTCCGGGTTTTCAGCTAGTCTATACTTATATATAAAGAGAGAGCGATTTTGTACGTGGAGGGTAATCTTCAGAACCACTGTACCTATTTGAAAAATTCTTTCACTGTTTGAAAGGTACATTATTCCAGATGGACATAGGCTATATATTATGTATATCTGATCAGTAGAAATAAAGTTAGGAGCTTAATCCTAACAATCTCCATTGTTTCCGCTACTGTCTTCTACCGCTTTTTGTTCCTAAGATTTCAACGATCCTTATCGTGGTGCTATCGCGGTGGGCTTCTGTTCTGACGTTAGCGGTTCGAACCTAGCCTTTCTCCGGCACGCGTTTTTCTTTTAAAAAATTTATTGTATGGAGCCACGCACATGACGCAACTGGTTACAAACCCGTCTGACGGGTTTGTAACCAGTTGCGTCATGTGCGTGGCTCCATTCAGTTACATAGGTTGCGACTCATCACGGACTGGTTTGTGATTTGAGTCGGTTATCAGTTTCTTTTGAGTTGCTCCGTGTGCAGACGGCCTTAAGCGCAAACATCGGGAGTACGTAACAAATCTGCCTCCAGAAACCACAGTGGCACAATGCAATTACGGAAAGGTGGTCATAACCTACCAAAACAATAGGTTCGCATTACTCTGATGTATTCCAAATACCCTTTCATCATTCGTTCCGAAGCGATTCGGGGCGGAGGAATATCGATTTGCTTCAGAACGGGGGCGACCCGTCACGAAAGCCCTTCGGGTCCGGCTGACCCCCTCCAGTCCAGTTATCTAATGGGCGAGGAAACGGGCCAGTGCCATTACGCCAGATCTTCGCCGTGGTTTAGGGACGCCCTGACATGTCAACATGGGGAAATTGTGATGGCGATTCTAATGATGTTCTGTTCGAATGAATCCTATGGAGATTTGATTCATTTCGAACTAAAAACTTTCAAAGCAGTGATGGGGAACATCAGTTCTCTTTCTCTCTCTCTCTCTTTAACTGCGTACGTTTACGATGTAAAGGCAAAAATGGAACAATTTAGGATGCTACTTACAGGACACTTGGGGAATATTTACGAAATTGGGGTGTTTATAACATATCTTACGGCGATTGTCGTTTGTCCTGTATTGGTCAAACCAAACGTGCTCTTGATACACACGTAAAGAACATTCTAGTCTATATATATAAAACAGTTCCGTAACTGACTCATTCATTCACTGACTGACTGACTGACTGACATACAACGCACAGACCAAACTGCTGGACCTAAAGGGCTGAAATTTTGCATGGCGATTCTTCTAATAGTGTAGGGGTGCACTAAGAAAGATTTTTCAAAAATTCTTCTTAGATTTTTTTAAATTAAATTTTTAAGCTGTTTTTTAAACTTTTTTTACGTTTGTATTTAAAATAATACATTGAGGGTTATAAAATTTATATCACGAGAAAGATCATAAAAATTCCTTTAAAATGAGATCTTTTTCAAATTTTTACCTCCATTTCCTGATTTTTGGTGAATTTTTAAAGATTAATTTTTAGAATTTAATTTATTAAATGCTGATCACGTGATTTCTTTTTCTGGTACTTTCAATAAATTTATCGTCACGTGCGTAACAACTAAATAGACAAAAAAAATATTTTTTTCTCTTTCTAATGCAGCAGACGATTGGATATTATCCAACAAAAATGCATATCCCTTGCGATTTTTTTATAAATATATATATATATAGATAGATATATATTTTACATCAATTGTATACATTGATCATCGCATTTATTATAAATATATATATTTATTTTTTGGCATAAATTGCATACGTTGACCGTTGTCTTTAATTTGAATGTACTCCGTAGCGAAGCGCGGGTTTTCAGCTAGTTACGTTATAAATCAGGAATTATCTAAATCAATGATAGCCAAATTTTCTTCGAGATGCGTAAAAAAATTTTAATTTTTGGATGCAAAATTTTTTTATCCTACTAACTCCGCTTCTGGTTTAATACAAGGTGCGCCCATAAAGTAACCGGACAGTTTTTTGTAAATAAGGAAAATATTACTCACTTTCAAATAAATTTATCTCCCTTCAAAATAATAACCAAAAGAGTCTATACAATTTTTCGAACGTTTCTTCAAGTCATCGAAGCACTGCTTATAAGCGTTGGAACTAACCGTTCGCAAAATACGCGTAACATTTGATTTAATATCCGAGACGTTTACAAATCTCTGTCCTTTCATGGCCATCTTAGGCTTCGGAAAAGGAAAAAAATCAGATATGTCGGGAGAATATAGTGGGTGATTTATTACTGTAATTGAATGCTTATCAAGATATTGTTGCACAGAAATTGCTGTATGGAGCCTAGCATAATCGTGTAAAAGAAACCATTGCCCCAAATCAAACAGTTCCTTCCTAACTCGCCTTATCCTGTTTCTTAATCGAAAAAGCACCTCCTTGTAAAAATACTGATTAATTGTTTGATCTTCAGGAACAAATTCGTGGTGAATAAGTCCTTTGTAATCAAAAAATGCAATCAGCATCACCTTAGTCTTTTGACATTATAGCAGGAGATGAGACCTGGTGTCTACAATACGACCCAGAAACAAAAAGACAAAGTGCATAGTGGAAATGACCGTCCCATACAAAAAAAGCACGGATGTCAAAATTAAAAACTAAGGGGATGCTGATTGCATTTTTTGATTACAAACGACTTATTCACCACGAATTTGTTCCTGAAAATCAAACAATTAATCAGTATTTTTACAAGGAGGTGCTGTTTTGATTAAGATACGGGATAAGGCTAGTTAGGAAGGAATTGTTTGATTCTGGGCAATGGTTTCTTTTACACGATTATGCTAGGCCCCATACAGCAATTTCTGTACAACAATATCTTGATAAGCATTCAATAGAAGTGATAAATCACCCACCATATTCTCCCGAGTTATCGCCAGCTGATTTTTTCTTTTTTCCGAAGCTTAAGATGGCCATGAAAGGACGGGAATTTGAAAACGTCCCGGATATTAAATCAAACGTTACGATGAACTACTAATCAGTTCGAAACATGCAGCCATCCTTTTAATTTATTGTGGATTTGAAGAAGTGTTTATAACGGGCAATTTGGGATGCCTATTATTCCCTCATCATTATCGCAAATATGCAAAGGTATTTCCTATTTGACGATACTGCCAGAATGCAACAGATTCGGATGTGTATGTAAGCTATCATGGGTGACAAAATATAATTTCTTTACCCGTGTGAGTTTTTAAGGTTGCTGTGTACTAACCCTACTGAATTCGCTCACCTCAGTGCTAACCTATGGAGAAAATATATCTGCTATCGACAGCTGCATAAATTCTGATAATCCAATAAAAATGGTATTTTCAGATAGCCTGAACTTAATGCACCTTCTGCCTTTCTTACTGCACCTTGAAACATGATTCATTTTATAAATTTCGTCCACAAAAGGCCTTCAGGGACTAGACTAGATTTAACCCCCCCCCCCCCCGAATCATTTAAATTTTAAAATATTGTTTGCATTTTTTTAAAAAACGGAAAATGCCCCAAGTTGTAAAATTTCTTTCTCTGTTACGGAGTACATTAAAAAAAATCTTTCAATCCAAGTCAGCAATCCTTGGACACATTTTCTCCATAGCTTAACATTGAGGTGAGCGAATCCAATAGTGTTAGTACCTAGCAACCTTAAGCTCACCATCATCGCTTAGTAGTACTCCTTCGAATTGATGGTAAGGTTTTTATTTGCCAGTGATTTGAAGTAAATTCAGTCTCTGCATCGCTCTCAAACCGGTCAGTTTATGCCTGCATCTCGCCATTACTTCGCGGTGCTGCTGAAACAGGGGGAAGGTGAAATGGAGCTTACCTTTTTTCCTCGCTTTGTTGTTCTTTTTGCAGTGCTGCCGTTCTTTGGATTTCCGTTCTCGCGAACGGCCCCTGATGGCGGGGAGAGCGGTCACTACTTCCACTGGCTCGAGGCTGCTGCGAGGCGGCACGCTGGTCGACCTCAGCCTGTCCGGCACACAAGGCTCGGGGGGCGGACCGGAGCAGAGGAAAGTCACCGATATCTGCTGGTCGGCTTTAGTTGGCGTGGGCGGTGGCTCAGGGATGACTGGTTCGGGCTTCTTGTTGGCGCACAAGCTCCTGAAGCCTTTTTCTTGCTTGGCGACTGTTAGCACGAAGCTCTTCTTCATGACGAAAGGGATCGGAGAGTCTCCACTCTGCGAATCCTGGGGGACAGGGGATAGATTTCTCACTACCATGTTCACGGCCATGCCGTTCGATTCGTCACAGACCGGTCTGTCAGAACACTGCGACTCTGGCGCTTCTATTTCGTTACTGTTGACGTCCAACGCACTTCTGATCTCGCACACAGGCATGTCGATGTCGTCTTCCGTGTCCATGCAGCTCTCCGTCTTGTGCTTCTTGTACTTCTCGATCAGGTCCAGCTTC
Source organism: Dolomedes plantarius (assembly GCA_907164885.2). Taxonomy (NCBI): domain Eukaryota; kingdom Metazoa; phylum Arthropoda; class Arachnida; order Araneae; family Dolomedidae; genus Dolomedes; species Dolomedes plantarius. The sequence goes on along the minus strand of OU015499.1, from coordinate 142,771,498 downwards.
TCGAAGCGAACGGTCTTTTTCGGTTCCGAATCCGTCTTGTTTTCGCCCGTCGAGTCTCGTAGAATACTCGAGAGCGAGATTTCCCTAGATACTTTCGCATTATCCGAACTCAACTGAGAATCTTGCAGACTTTCTTCGCAGTCCGTGTTACAGTTGATGATGTCCTCCTTCGAAAAGGTGATGTCCTCCATGGACAGGCTGTAGCTGTTGCAGTTGACCGAATCGAGCGTCGAATAGTCCGGGGTGTCGATGTGGAACGGCAAAGGCTCATCCTTCTCCACCTCCTCGGACTCGTTGCGGTAGTCGAGAGGTTCTGTGTGTGTCAGAATTTTGTTCACGTTGTCAGCATTCATGCTTTTCGGGGATTCCCCGATTTCAGGAACTGTTTTTTTTGTTTTCATTGTTCAAATTCAAAGGGGATAGTTCTTCGTGAATTTCGGCCACCGCAACCACTGACTGCACGTTTATATTGTTCTTTATTTTCACCAGAGCACTCTCGTTGTTTTTTAAGTTGTTCAGCTTCACCGACTGCATTGCACGATTTTCACACCTTCTGTCCTGGTTCCGACCGCTGAACGTCTGGTTCTTCCGCGGCGGTTTGGGGTTGGGCGGCGCGTGGGGCGCCTCGTTCAGAGAAATCGGACTCCCGCCCGCTTTGTGCCCGTTGTGATGCCGATCCACGTCGCCGTTGGCATCCTTGAAGAGCGCCGTCGTTATCTGCGGTTTGGGGCGCCAGGCCCTTTTTTTCCTGATAACTTGACAGGGTCTTTGACGGCGTCCTTGTTGTTTTCCTCCATCAACTTGCTGCGCCGTTGTCCTGGATGATTTCCGTATAGATTTCCTCCCTCG
>OU015499.1:142763834-142770149 GCA_907164885.2 Dolomedes plantarius | reverse complement strand
TGTACTCTAACCTTACTGGATTCGCTCAACTAGTATAATTGAGCTAGTATAATTGAGCTACAGACGTCAAAGATTTATCTTTGAATTCTTTAATTATATATCTAAATCTGAAGCGATGATGATCGAAAGGTGCGTTTATAAGTATCGTATAACGCAGGGTTTCCCAAACTTTTCCTGCAATGGAACACTTCGTAAATCTTCAAAATTATAACGGAATATCCTTCTTTGTTTTGTAGGTTATGTATTTTGTAGGTTATGTACACATAATCATTAAAATTTTTAAAAAATGAGAAAAAAAAACATGATTTATTTAGTATTTAGTAATTTTTTATGAATACTTAATTTTTTTTAGACATTTTGTAGCATTAATCTGTCAAACATGTTTGAATTTCTTGTAGCCATTGCAGGGTATAAAATGATTTCAGGTTTATATATATATAAATATATACTAGCTGAAAACCCGCACTTCGCTACGGAGTACTTTCAAATTAAATACAACGGTCAATGTATGCAATTAATGCCAATATATATATATATATATATATATATTTATAATAAATTCGACTATCAATATATACAATTGATGTAGAAAAAAAATATATATTTATAAAAAAATCGTAAGGGATATTTTTATAGACAAAATAATGTCCAATCGTCTGCCGCATTAGCAAGAAAAAAAAATATTTTTTGTCTATTTAGTTGTTATGCACGTGACGATAAATTTATTTAAAGTACCAGAAAATAGAAATCACGTGATCGGCATTTAATAAATTAAATTCTAAAAATTAATCTTTAAAAATTCATCAAAAATCAGAAAATAGAGGTAAAGATTCGAAAAAGATCTCATTTTAAAGGAATCTTTCTCGTAGTATATATTTTATAACGCTCAATTTATTATTTTAAATGCAAACTTAAAAAAAGTTACTAAAACAGCTTAAAAATTTAATTTAAAAAAATCTAAGAAGAATTTTTCAAAAATCTTTCTTAGTGCACCCCTACACTATAAGAAGAATCGCCATGCAAAATTTCAGCCCTTTTGGTCCAGCGGTTTGGTCTGTGCGTTGTATGTCAGTCAGTGAGTCAGTTACGGAACTGTTTTATATATATATATATATATATATATATATATATATATATATATATATAAGAAATAAACATCATCTCATTCTAAATTTGAACTCATTTAGTAGCACGGAACACTTATTAACTTTCCGTAGAACACCAGTGTTCCGTGGAACATAAATTGGGAAACACTGGTATAATGTATGAAACCAATTTGTTCCAAAATATCTTTATTCACACGATGACGACTTTTTTGAAAAATTATATTCTTGCTTTTCAAATGCTACAAAAGAGCGAGTTTTTCAAAGCTCTAAACTACGAAATAGTTTCGCACAAGTGCTTTACTGAATAAATAAATAAATAAAGTAACAAATCTTGCGACCTCCCTCAGTTCAAAAGCTAAGCCAATAAGCTATTTCTCTTTTATCTCTCCTGCACTTCCAAACTCACTTGCAACGAGATCCTGGCGATTAAAGTTGACCCGAGTGGCAACGGTAACTCGAAGTGAGTGAGACCAATTTATTAGGAGAATTACGCATGCGATGATGTCTGCGGGCGAAAGACGTTGAGCTCCGTTTTGAGAGCGTTTTCGGCGATTTTCCGCTTGGAGGGGCCGCAGGTGACGCTCTCCCGCGGAAAAAGGGGCCCGCCTGGCGCGGCGCGGAAGACACCGAGATTCGGAGACATGATCCATGAAATGCGCCCCGTTCGAGGCCGGAGATCGGGGTGGCTGCAAAAACGAAATGCGACGATTTTTTCGGAAGGGGAACGTAAATGTTTGTGTCAATGGGACGCGAGGAAGCAGCAGGTTTTTAACTTTACCTCAAGATTTCCTTTTGATAACGACTTGGGACTTTTAAGAAAAAGGCGGGAAACGTGATGAACCGAAAATGGCGTTGCCATAAATATTTGTAAAATATATCTGCAAAACTTCAAGGGACATTTTTCAATTATGCGATGGTTTGAGTACACGAAATCAATAAAGTTATCTTACTATTAACAGCTGCAGGTAAACAAACGCATGTTAGTTAGTGAGCAGACACGGGGACGGGCTAATCTGACCGAGCATAGCAAGATATAGCGACTTGTACCGATGGACGCGGACGGACGAGACGCGTGCCCCTGATGCCATCCTCAACTTTCAAAGCGTTAAACTTTTTTAATTATTAAATTAAAACCGCCGAACTCAAAAGAAGCGGAGAACAGAAACAGCTGGCATTCCGGGTGGGCCAGCTCCTTTCCGTTTCACAAATTTCCACTATTTTCATGCATGCAAAACTTTTCCGTTATCCAGTCGGCAAATTTTTTATTTCCATGTGTTCTACGAATCTTCATCTTTAAGGATATACACATATTTATAAAGTTAAAAATGTTTTCATTCCAAACGAAGCTTTTTCCCCATAGAGTTTTCCGAATTTCACGAAATGGACAATTTTGATGGACAAATATTTCGGTTTTCTGCACCTATTAATGTCAGTTTTACGATTTATCGGCATTTGCTAGATGTTCATCTTCCAAAATATACCAAATACATTTAATAGAAAAAATGTTTTCATTCTAAAAAAGCGTACTGACAAGACCCACTTTTGAAATTTCCCACGCTATTCGCCATAGTATCTTAATGTAACTGAATGACGAGTTCGTAATTTTTCGACTTATTATTTTACTCACTAATAATTCCAGCTAGTTCGTGAAATTTATTTCTAATTTTTCAGCAACTGATGAGGATTCTTTCACCACCAATTTTGAATTCATCAAAGCTATGCACTCCCCCCCCCCCCCCCCAATGAGATTTAATATTTACAGAACGGGTCATTTAATAGTTGAAATCCAGAAATAATTTTAAAGTACCAGAAATAATTTTAGTTTTAGGAAATGAGAAGTTAAAAAATTTAGAATTTTTCTAATTGAATGAACTTTTTTTTTTATTTAAAAAGGAAAATTTGAAAGAATTATTTCAAAAGCCAAAAACCGAAATTTTAAAAAGAGAATTTTAAATAATTATTTCATTTTTTAAAAATTCTAATATATTTTTGAAAGTGATTAAACAGTTTTTAATCTTTAAGAAAATGAAACCATTTCATTTTAAATCGAAAAAGCAACACATGGGGTTGCCACTCAGCTAGTTTACTTTTATTAGATGCTAAAAATAATTTTGATGACTGTCCATTCAGCTGCCAAATGTCATAACTCGATAGTCTGATTTTTTTTAAGGCAGTCCAGCACACAAAATCCTTCAAAATTTTCGAAAAAAAATTTATTGCATTAAAACATTTTCTGTTCTTTTCCGCTTAAAAAGACGTTTAAATCATGTTTTTATCTTAATTAGAACAGGAGATATTAATTTTTAGTTTTGCAATATTCTAATATCAGTCAATCTTTGTTTAAATGTTTAAATACGTTTTTCTGCATGATGGGTTTTTTCGACATTCCTCGCCTTTAAATTGTTATAAGTCAAGAACCGTTAAAGATAAATGGTTGAAGTTTGGAGCATTCCTTTTTCAATTATTTTACTTTAATTTTGATTCAGAAAATTTGAAAAAAATATTTATTTTTGAAAATATGATTTTTTAAAAATAACTTGCATCATTAAAAAAAATTTTACTCTAAATATTTTTAATTTAAAAAAATATTAATATTTTAAAAAATGCTGAATCAGAATTAAATCTTATATATATTTCTGTTTAATTAAAGGAAATTATTTTGAAATTCGATAAATAATATTTCGAGTTATAACTTTTTTAATTTACCTCACTTTTTAAAAAAATTTTTAATTTAAAATTTTTTAAAAACTTTATGAGAAGTTTTATGATATGATTTTGTTTACAAATTATATGGTTAACCATCACAAAAAAATTCAAAATTTTAACTCAACAAATAAAAAAAAATTAAAATTTGTTCCGGACCCCCTTAAAAAAATTTTGTTTTGCGTTGGAAAAACACAAATTTTCGTTCGGAGTTGCCCATTTGTTCGTTAGATTATCCGCTTTGGAACTTCTTTTGGCTTTATCCTTCACCTCCTATCCCCAGATCCAATCACGTGAGACTTAGTAAGTTCTGTTTATTTAAAATGTATCCCTTCATCTGTTTTAAAATCAAATCAAGAGGGGAAATATTTCATTGCAAAATGGGCTAATATTGCTAAAAATGGCGGATGACATGCTATTTTTTTTGTGGCTAAAACTAACAACGAAATGACATTTTCTGATGTTCGTCTCCTGTTGCCATTTAGCGAATAGTGAATAAAGCACACACACGAAAATAATAATAATAATATTTTTTTCTACGATTATGTGGAGGTTTTTGCCAAAGACATTTTGCACAGAACTTGTCACCATACAGATGAGACAACATTGCTCCCTTGGTGCCGACTCAATATTGACCGCGCAACCCCCAGGGGCGACACCCACCCACTGACCTTGTGAAAAGACTTTCCAGTTTACGGATTTAACGTGCCCATATCCGGCCTTGACATGAAGGTATTGAATGCCGAACGTCGGGCTTCGAACTGAGCACCCTCAGTCCTGTGCCCAACTCGCTACCACGAGGCTATCTCGGGCCCGAAAAAAATATATAATCTTTTCAAATAATGGCCTCGATCACGGTACTTCCGTAATGTAACGTAGCGTCCTTGCGTCGGAGCCGAGAATGCCGACATGACCTGTAGGGTCATGATGGGTTTGGCGTATCATGTGGTCATTGCGCTGAGTTCTGTGACTGGTTGAAAATTTTATCTTTGACGTTCCGCTCTTCTCCGGAAGTAATGTGAACAAGGCCTAATTTGGCACCCGAGGCGAAGCCAAATTAGGCCTTGTTCGCCATTTTAAAACAATTTTTTTGGCGCCATTTTAAAAAAAATTGTCTGAAAATTTCCGATATTTTGGCGTCCTTCGGCACCTCTGCCACAGAATGCCGGCTGTGAATGAGGCTTTGATCGAAAGCCCTTTTCCCCCCGTCAGTTAATCGTGCAAACGAAGGTGAAAATGCTGGGAAAAAGAGCCTTAAAAGGAAATCGGCAGAAATTCCGAACGGACAATGAGTCAATCTGGGAAATCTGTATTTTGAGTCATAAACACTCTAATCGCATCACTCCTGTCTCCACAAAAGGTTACAAAGCGATCCCCTCTCACCCACGTGCAAACCAAACAATTGTTTTCTCTTCAGCACGGAATTGTCACTTTTTCCGCCCATTGTCGCCGCTTTAAAGAATCCTTGCAAGACGCTGACATCTTAAACAACTGGTCGTGGGTGTTTCGTGTCGATTGATTTCGTTTCCCGTGTCTGGCGAGGAGCTCAAAGACGGCGTGAAGTTATTTACCACGCAGTTCGTAGATTAAAGCGTCGCGGGCGCAGTTCTCACGTTCTCGCTGCAGGCCGATTGTCAGCGAGGAGGAAGCGAACATGGTTTTCGAATCGAATATGCGAACCATTTATAGCTCTCCGAGACAGCCGCGTGAGACAACTTGGGTAATAAGACTCACTGCGCCATGGCCGTCTTTTCGTGATTCCCTGAATCGACAATCGGTCCAAGATGGGAGCCTGATGGTGCCTAAATCACGATCTTACTTCGAACTCCTTTGAGACGAGCTAGCAGTACTCAGGATAGTGAAAAAAATCGTCTTGCGGCAGCTTTGATCGAGGAATGACGACATCTACAGCAAACACCCCAGGATAGGGTGGAAAGCTCGCCTTTAGTAAAGACTACCATGACGGCTCAGGGTGGTCCAACAGTGTATTGATTTCGTAAAATGTACCCAATTTACCCCATTTGACCTACGCGTCCGAATTCTTCTGCAGTGCGCGTATTATGTTTAATAAACCCTGTAACATTTATTGAAATTTCCCATGGCTGCTTGTTATTTATATCAAGAAGGTTCGCCGTACAAATGAGATGGTGTCTATTTTCGCGCCACCCACGCTAATTGCGTGTCGTTGGCTCCTCCTGCCCCTGGAGCATCCTGTCTCGGCCTTTGATCCCTTAATTTTGCTCTTCCTGATTCTTTTTGCTAACCATCCTAAATGGCTCCTCTGCATCCGCCAATTTGAGCGGTTCCAGCTCCAGCCTTAGCCACTCCTGTGGACCTGGGTTGTGGGGGTGGTCGCTTGTTGCGGTCTGCTTTCGCCGGTGGGGGCAACAACCTGTAGGGCCCTAGCAACTATGACGGGCCCCACCTGTTGCAGTGAAATGAGATGGTCTCGGCAAGAGACGATGAGGGGTAAAGATCAAACAATATCGCTTCTAGCTTACAACAA
>OU015499.1:142723834-142758834 GCA_907164885.2 Dolomedes plantarius | reverse complement strand
AAAATCTAAGACGAATTTTTTAAAAATCTTTCTTAGTGCACCCCTACACTATAAGAAGAATCGCCATGCAAAATTTTACCAATCTCCAGACTGGTTCGGGGGTTCTCTTTTACCTGAAAAAGTGTCCGGTTCGAAATCCGGCACTGACGCCGGCCAGTCTGAATTATGGTTATGGAATTGTCGAATTATGGTTAGCTCGAAGACAGTGAAAACAACCTTTATTTAAAACGGGAAAAATTTAAATTCGAGACAAGCTTGATATTTCTTTTTCAGTGTGTGAGTGTGCGTGTGTATGTAGGCATATGTAAATACAGTCGAACCTCCATATATCGAACTTCCCTATATCGAAATTTTCTATATATCGAACTCTTAGCAAATCTCCATGTTCATTACATAGAAAAATGTTTCTATATATCGAAAAAAATCTCTATATATCGAAATTTTTTTCACAACATGTTGGGAGATTTTATTCCACTTTAGAATAAAATCTCACAATTTTTGGCGTTTGAAACAATACTTCGTGGACTTCAATTCGTGGAAAATGTCCCTGATGAAGTTTTTAATGGACTTAATAAATGCGAGTATTTCTTTGATGAACTTTCCTCGAAACTGGCCGTTCAGCAAGATATTCGTAGTTTTTTTTTTTTTTTAAAAGAATGTAACTGTGATCACTGTAACCACCGTCTGCATTATTGTTTTTTTTTTTAAGGTATATAGTACTCAATAAATCTTTCACGTTAATTCATTTTTTAGTTATAAACTTTCATTTAATGGGATTCGCATATAAATTGTAAATGGAGTTTCGTATACGAAAATTAGCTTTAATTTTAATGTTTTAGGAGAATTATGATAAAACTAAGATCAATTCTATATATCGAAATTTCTATAAATCGAATTTTTTTCGGGCATTTTGCTACTTCGATATATGGAGGTTCGACTGTATTAATCATGCCTCGAAGGTTGCCCGAAACCGCTAACAAAGAAAACGAAAGATCTGCGACTGGATAAATTTTTATCCCGAACGATAAACATCGCTATCGACAGGAATCATAAACAGATAAATCCATAATGGCTATGGGCGGAAAATTACTTGGAGCGGCGATAACGTCGTTCGAGTGGCTTGGCGTGTCTTTTGTCGTTTTTACAGCAAGGAAGGCGTTCCCGATAACTTTGGAATTAAATTTATACCGCCTGCAATCATCCCCTTATCTTATTTATGTTTTGATAAAAAAGCTCGAAACAAAAGATTTCGCTCACTGGAGTTCTGAAACGATTCGTTCGTGGGAAACAATGAAACGCTTGGAAATGGTATATGTTTAGTGTTTGTGCGGTTAGATGAGCAAACGGGTGCGTGATAAATGTGGTCTTAAACATTTTAAAGGGAAGTACCTACCGTCAGATATAAGTGCCTGCCGCACTGAAAAAAAAACCCCAAATATTTTTTAACGCTACAAATAAACGAAAATGTTTTAGTGGTCAGTTTCATTCGGTCGTGAATTTTGGTCGAGACATTAATTGACGTATTTTTAACAATTTTCCAGGCGAAGAATACATGAAGTAGTAAACCTTTAAGGCTAAAAGTAACACACACACGCACGCACGCACGCACACACACACACACACACACACACACATATATATATATACCGGGTGATCCAAAAGTCAGGACGAACTTTAAAAATGAATAATTCGAAAACGAATTTAGAAAAAAAGATGCGGTTTTCACCAAACGGATGGAAAAGAAGCCGGGTTTTGTATGGCAACGAAAAATAAAATAGTTGTGTTGTCGACCAACAGATGGCGCTGTCAGATGTCTGATATAGGATTATGCAAAGCAACAAACGGTATAAAAAGGAGCAACTGCAGCAGGTAATGGTAGTCGAAGCTTATATGCATCGAAATGCTGTCCATAGTTGAGAAAGCCCTCTTAGTTAAACTGTATTATAAGAATTCGGAAAGTGCTATTGCGGCATTGCTAGCATATCGCTACATGAAGGGTATGCGAGATATCAAAGGACCAATAACGTCTTCTGCATTGAACAAAATGATGAAGAAATTGGAAGCTACAGGTTCTTTGGCGTCACGTCCAAGAATTGGACGCCCCTCAGCAGGCGCTGCTGTTGCCACGACAGTGGAGCAGACGGTGCAATCCATGTCGGCGGTTTCTGCACATAGGGAGTGCAGTGCTCGAGAAGTTTCGAGGCAGACAGGAGTGTCGTACGTAAGTGTCTGGAGAGCACTGCGAATAACCCTGAAACGTTATCCCTACAAGTTGCAACATAACCAAGAACTGAAACCTCTTGACTTCGACTCTCGCCAAGATTTTGAGAATTTGGTATTCAAGAAGATGGAAGAGCAGCACGACTGGCTTCACACTGTTTTGGACAGATGAAGCGCATTTCACACTCTCTGGCGCTGTTAACACCCACAATTGTCGAATGTGGACCACAGAAAATCCACATGCATTTGTTGAGGTACCCTTGCAATAGCCTAAAGTGACAGTCTGGTGTGGCTTCACTACTGATTTCATAATTAGGTCCACTTTTTTTCGAGGAAGTCACAAAGATGGGTTTAAAACAGTTTCTGGTCAGCGATATGTAGCACTGTTACAGAACAATATTATTCCTGAACTGCAAGCGCGACAGGCACTCCAAACAGTCACCTTTATGCAAGATGGAGCACCACCTCATATTGCTCTACCTGTTCAACACCTGCTACGCTCAACATTTGGGGGGAGATCGCATTATCAGTCGATGCTTTAATCACGCATGGCCTCCAAGATCTCCCGATCTGACACCCTGTGACTTTTGTCTATGGGGATTCTTGAAGTCAAAAGTGTACCGCGACCAACCGGCATCACTAGCAGCACTGAAAGATGCCATCCACCAAAATGTGTCTATCATAACGTAAAAAACGTTACTCAATGCTATGAACGGTGTGGTGACTCGTCTCACAGCGGTACTTCTGAATGATGAACAGCACATTGAACATTTTCTGTAATTAACTGTAATTAAGCTGACTTGTAACTTGTAAACATTTTTTCATTTGTAAATCATCTTTTGGTGAAATAAAAAACTATAGCGCCATCTGTTGATCGCCAACAGAACTATTTTTTTTTCGTTGCCACACAGAACCCGGCATCTTTTCCATCCGTTTGGTGCAAACCGCATCTTTTTTTTCTTTATTCGTTTTCGAATTATTCATTTTTAAAGTTCGTCCTGACTTTTGGATCACCCGGTATATATATAACAGTTCCGTAATTGACTGACTGACAGATAACGCACAGACCAAACCGCTGGACCTAAAAGGCTGAAATTTTGCATGGCGATTCTTCTTATAGTGTAGGGGTGCGCTAAGAAAGATTAAAAAAATTTCTTCTTAGATTTAAAAAAATTAAATTAAGCTGTTTTTGTAACTTTTATTAAGTTTGCATTTAAAATAATAATCTGAGGGTTATAAAATTTACATCACGAGGAAGATCATAAAAATTCCTTTAAAATGAAATCTTTTTCGAATCTTTACCTCCGTTTTCTGATTTTTGGTGAATTTTTAAGGACTTATTTTTAGAATTTAATTTATTAAATGCTGATCACGTTGATTCTTTTCTGATTGTGATACTTTAAATTAATTTTGCGTCCCGTGCATAACAACGAAATAAATTGACAAATAAATATTAAAATACGGTAAAAGATAAAATTTAACCACTAGACTAATTGAGATGGAAGTTTTTTAAGAGTTTATTTCAAATTAGTATGTTTTATGTATATGAAACATACAAATTAATTGCATACATTGACCGTTGTATTTAATTTGAATATTTTCACCTACATTATTTTGTCTATAAAAATATCCGTTACGATTTTTTTTATACATATATATATATATATATATATATATATATTTTTTTTTTTTTTTTTTTGGGGGGGGGGGGGGTGCATTAATTGCACACATTGACCGTTGTATTCAGTTTGAATATACTCCGTAGCGCATCACGGGTAATCAGCTAGTATATATATATATAAAAGACAAAGTTGAAAGTGAAAAACCAGTATGAGCTTTAAAGCTACTTGCAGCCAGGAACTAAAAACATGAAAAGATAAGTATTAAATATTAAATATGTTTTAGACAGCATCTCGTCATTAGCGGTGCCGAAACTGTCTAAAAACCAATGGATTGTTTCTGATAAGCTAAACAATAAACATACTTAGACACCGTACAATCTATTAGAAACAGAAGAATTGAATAACTAGTTACCTAATCAAAGAACGCCAAGCCTGGCGCCAGACAAATGGAAGTTAAGAATAGGTAACCGCAAGAAGACTGACGTCACAAAACTTCCAACCATGGAGCAAATGGAAACACAGACTTACAAGGGAGACTGTGTTATAGGACAAATAAACCTAAATTAAATTATTTTTTTATGATGACCAAGAGTTATTTTTATTATTTATTAATGTTATTTTTACTTAAGAATTTAATTATTATTTATTAATTTTAATTTTTAGTAGTTATTTACTCTTATTTTTCATTTTAGTTTGTATTACTAATTAATTGCAACAGAACAAGCTATTCATTAAATCTAAAACAACCAATTATGTGCTTGGAAAGACTATCGGAGTAATAATTACGTTTTAGCACATCTAACAAGTCAAAAATATGCTTATTCCTATTGTCTTCAGAGCAAAGCCTATTTATACGTACTAGCTGATTTACAAGAATGTTTTTAAAAACAGATTTATGTAAACAAGTTAGGTAATTTTGAAATTTAACAATATTAAAATCATAATCTGATCTTTTATCATATAAGTCAAATGCATAATTGCAATTTAAATTTAATTTAATGTTAATATCTAAAAAGTTTACATTAATGTTATTTTGGCTAATTTGTATTAGTTCCAGATTATGAGGGTAAAAATTTAAGGCTATATGATTGTTAATTTTATTAATTACAATTATATCATCAATATATCTAAATATTTTGTAACTGCTATTATCAATATTATTTATATTGTCAACTTCAAAATAATGTAACTATAAATTGGCTAGCATACTAGAAGCTTTTCCACCTTGTGGTACACCTTTTGTCTGTAAGTATATACTATTATTGTGTATAATATAATTGTGTTTAGTTACAAAATCTAAATATATATATATATATATATATATATATATATATATATATATATATATATTGTGAAGAATCCATGATTCTCCCAATAGAGTAAAACCCTCTCATTTAATTCACGTTTCCAGCAGAAGGCTCAAGAATGTAGTGTCCAGATGCCAAAGCGGCCGAACAACAAAAGCGGGCTAGACAAAGAGTGCCGACAATACCAGACTAGACGCGAGGCGTCAGTAGGTCTGAGTTTCAGACATAAAGTTGAAAGGAAATTGGTTCCGTTCCGCCCCTTGATCGATGATGATCGGGGAAAATTAATCGTCTGAAGCTCCAGCTGATCTGATGGCGAGGGAAGGGGCCCGCCAATCCGATTTCCAGAAAGTGATGTCACTTTAAAAGGCACCAATTAAAACCTTTTTAAATTTCCAGCGTTCACAGCGCCAAAAAATTAAAAGTGGCGTCGCTGTGATATATTAAAATTCAGATAGCTCCTAGACCTGCGTCTAGAAGGCAGCTATTCCGGCATGCAGCCGTGATTAAGAGATTCTAAGTCCTTTTGAGAGGCAATGCATTTCGACATCCTGTCGACCTCTTCCAGACGAAGCGAATTTCTTGAATAAGAAACCTAAGTCCTTGTAATAGGCAAAGATCTCGCGACTTCCTGTCGACTTGTTTCCTGAAGGAGCTGTTATAGCTATTGGAGATAGCTCATTTCTTTTTGATCCCAGACGGATCTGTTCATTATACACTGCTGGCCACTGTAAATGCAACACCCTGAAGGAAACATGCAAATAACATGAAATTTACAGCATGCATTAGCGGAGGTGAGATATGCAAATGATTAGAATTTCAGCGCAGACGCACATCACGCGCGCCTGTGGTGCCACTTAAAAGCGTTATTTAAGGCTTGGAGATTTCGACGATTTCAAGTTCGGCAATTGTGTTTTTCTTGTGTTTTTTTTAAAAAAAAACCGATCAATTATGCCTCGTCGAAAACAGCGATCATCTTTTGATCAGGTATCCGAGTTCGACAGAGGAAGGATAGTGGCCTACCGAGATTGTGGATTATCTTTCAGGGAAATCGGTAGTCGTGTTGGACGAAATCAAACAACTGTAATGCGGATATGTGATCGTTGGATGCAAGAGGGTACGACGGACCGGCGTGTTCGATCGCATCCACCTCAGCGCACCACTTCACGTGATGACAGGCAAATTGTGCGCATGGCAGTGACGGATCGCTCAGTCACATCACGAACCATAGCACAGCACATGCAGTCTGTAACGCATCATCCAGTGTCTGCGCGTACCATTCGACGCCGTTTACAGCAGAGTGGTCTGTCCTCAAGACGTCCATTGCTTTGTCTACCCTTGACGCAGAACCACAGACGTCTCCGCCGCCAATGGTGCGATGACAGAAGGATGTGGACGGCAGAATGGAATGAAATTGTCTTTACTGACGAGTCACGCTTCTGGCTGCAACACCACGATGGTCGCATTCGAGTCTGGAGACACCGTGAATTGAGGATGCTGAACAGCTGCGTTATGCACCGCCACACTGGTCCTGCACCGGGTATTATGGTATGGGGCAGTATTGGATATCACTCTCGCACACCTCTAGTACGCATTGCCGGTACTTTAAACAGCCAGCACTACATCTCCGAGGTGTTGGAGCCAGTTGTCCTTCCTTACCTTCAGGGCTTGCCCACAGCCATATTTCAACAGGATAATGCGCGACCACACGTGGCACGCATTGTCCAACGTTTCTTCGTCAATCGCCAGATTGAATTGCTTCCCTGGCCGCCTGGCTCTCCGGATCTTTCGCCGATAGAAAACATGTGGTCCATGGTTGCTCTACGAATGACCCAGATTCCATCCCCAGCTGCCACAGCAGATCAACTTTGGCAACGTGTGGAAGCTGCTTGGTCTGCTGTACCCCAAGAACTCATCCAAAGTCTCTTTGAATCAATGCCGAGGCGTGTGGCAGCGGTGATCTCCAACAATGGCGGCTACTCTGGCTACTGATTTTGGCAGGAACCACACTTCACAGAAGTCTATAAATTTAATCATTTGATACTTGGTCAACATGTTATCTACAAAATAAATTTTGTTGTGATATCTCTTGTCTTTCTTGATGTTGCAATTTGGGTGGCCAGCAGTGTATTTGCCAGCTGTGTAAATGACTTCTGGCAGAAGGGATTGCTGCGCGTCCTACTGAGCTTTAGCGTAAGAAGCAATAGAACGCTAGTGTTTAATCTGTGATTGAATAGCTACTTCCAGATTTCTAATATAGACTAATGTTCTGTATCTGAACTTGTTTTCCCGCACGACATCTAGAGTGCATAATCTACTGCATTGATACCCATTCATCGAATTCCTCTAATCTCTGAATAAATCATTTAATTTAATATTTCACTAGACTGTATCGTCGTTTTTATTACGCTACCATTAGACGAATTCCTTATATGTGTGTGTGTATTAGTACATAGTAAACACTTAAGGCTAAAACTCCAGACGCAAGGTAGGGTACGAGACAAAATCCATCCTCTAACGAATTGATCTAATAATCCATGCTCTAAGTTAAGGATTTAACCCCCGAGGGTTCAATGACACAAGCCAGGGATTAGAAAAATCTTAAAGTATTCTCGATAAATAACTAATAATTAAAGTCTAATCGTGATTTCCGAAAGCAAATTCCGTTTTCTTCCTCCGGAGAGGATGCGTAGAAAGGCATGAAGCTTCATGGTAGAATGGAAGCCAGGGCAGGTAAAATGGCGCCCAAGGTATGGTCTTAATCAGGGGCGTCCTACCTTTTAGCTTCCTTGGGCCACACTGAAAGACGACGAATTGTTTTGGGTCACACAAAAATATACCTAACATTAAAAAAGGTTAACGAGTAAAAAAAGTATAATACATAGTTAACATATCCCGTTATAAATTTTATTTATAATTATAAAGATAACTATAGGAGTCAGAAATCACGTGATCAGCACTTAATAAATTAAATTCTAAAAATGAATCTTTAAAAATTCAACAAAAATCAGAAAATGGAGGCAAAGATTCGAAAAATATTTGATTTTAAAGGAATTCTTATGATCTTTCTCGTGATATAAATTTTATAACCCTGAGATTATTATTTTAAAAGCAAACTTAAAGGAAGTTACTAAAACAGCTTAAAAATTTTATTTTAAAAATCTAAGGAGAATTTTTCAAAAATCTTTCTCAGTGCACCCCTACACTATAAGAAGAAAATTTCAGCCCTTTAGGTCCAACGGTTTGGTCTGTGCGTTGTATGTCAGTCATTCAATCAGTCAGTCAGTTACGGAACTGTTTTATATATGTAGATTATAAAGATAACAATAGGACTCCTAATAATGCATCAGTATAGGAAACTAATGCATCAGTATCTGGCTCAATTGAAGTGGTTGCAATTCTCAAGATCTTCATCCGATATTTTGGTTCTAATTTCACTCTTAGTGCTCTTTACTCTTGAAAATCGATGTTCACCGATGCACGCGCTTCCAAACAATGATGGCATGAATAACGCCTGACTATGCAGTTGGAGATATTTATATCTGGACAGGTATGATTTTTAAAAGTCCAACAAAGAGACTTCATTGAATTTCTCTGTAAGCTGGATGTCAGATTGCAACTCTATGGAGTCCATTTGAAAATTTTCTGGCAGCATATCTATATCGACTGTAAATGGAGTAGCAAAGACGCAAATGAACTTTGCCGAAAAAGCCGCCGTTCTAGTGTTAATCCCAAAGTCCCTCTTTTTTGCCTCTCATAGCTGGGGCACCAGTTATGTTGTCATACCAGATATGCTGTCAAGAGTTAATGAGAGTCACGCGTCAACGTTTTCTTCCCTCCTTCATATAAATCTCTCGAGGTTGTCTTGTCTTTTAACGGTACTAATTAAGCCATTTCTTCAGTAACAATAAACTCGTCATTTATACCTCTAATAAAAATTTCAAATTGTGCCACGTCAGTAGCGTCATTGCTTTCATCCATCGACAAAGAGTAAAACTTAAAACTGGAAGGCCGTCTGCACACGGGGCAACTCAAAAGAAACTGATAACTGACTCAAATCACAAACCAGTCCGTGATGAGTCGCAACCTATGTAATTGAATGGAGCCACGCACACGGCGCAACTGGTTACAAACCCGTCCGACGAGTGTAATGTGTAAAAACTTCACATTTCATTTTTATAATGAAATAAATATATAGAAATTGCATACGGAATTTTTGTCTAGAATTAAAGATATTTCAAATACTGTACTGTCGATTTGTTGAATGAACAAAGCGGGATCTGTAATGGCCGCCTGCAATCATCGCAGAGGCGGACTATTGATGTTTTACTTTAGCTTTGAGCTCTCTTTTTAGGTCGCACTAATTCTTCCTTTGGACCGCATGACACCCCTGGTCTTAATGGTTGCATTTTTTTTCTATGTGTTTCAGGATCACCCAACAAGAGATTGAGAAAATTTTCAAATTTCGTTTACAATTCGATGACTTGCAAAAGAGTTAAAAAATAACGCTCACAAGACAGTGAACCATGAAAGATAGTGCCATTCTTTTCCTTTCTTTTTTATGTTTTGGCTGCACTTTCGCGCTCTTTTTCCGTTCAATTTACTCCATGGTTTCCATTCTTTCTCTCACCTCGCGTTGGCCGTTCCACCTTTCAAAATTCCTCCGTCGTGTTATGGCATCATACCTCTAGCGCCATTTTACCCGCCCTGGCTTTCTTTCTACCATGAAGCTTCATGCTTTCTACGCATTCTCTCCGGGGTAAGAAAGCGGAATTTGCATTCGGAAATCACGATTAGACTGTAATTATTAGTTATTTATCGAGAATACTTTAAGGTTTTTCTAATCCCTGGCTTGTTTCGCCGAGCCCTCGGGGGATAAATCCGTAATTTAGAGCATGGATTATTCTGTTTCATTATTCCCCGGTTATGATTTTTTTTGCATATTTTGGTGTTTTTCTTTATGAAATTTCATGATTTTCTTTCAACAAAGAGTTACCGAAAAAAATTGACAAATAAATTAAAGGAGAGGTAAAATAGCTTAAAGATGGTGAAACAGTTTCTCAGTTTCAAAGTGGTGTTTCAGTCGACTTCGCAGAACCTTCAATTCCCGTGTTAAACTACGGGAAATTTTGTTTTCAGTATCTTCTCATCACAGACTGGCAAGTGCATTTTCTTAACGTAGGATTACGTTCCTCCATAACGGTCCTCCGGAAAGCAAAATTTCAGACGCTAAAACCTTCCGTCCGTACCTCGCGAGTTATAATTTTGGCAGAGAGCCAAACCCAGTCTGTATCGCTTGGACAAGCAGTAAACAGTTAAACAGAAAAGTACCAAAATGCGCCAAAATTTTGACATACTTATATGTATATATACACATACGTACATATATATAGATACATATATACATAACACATACATGCATCTTATATATAAAGCAGAAACGGAAAATGGGTCGTATGTGTGAGTCACAAAAACTCAAGAACCGTGAGCCCTACCTTGATGAAATTTACACCGTTTAATGTTCTTGGAAAATCAGGATGAATGTGACTATTTTCATCCTGCTACGACGTTCCATTCCCGAATTATGTTAGAAGATTTATATAACTGAAGTGACATTGAAACATAGCAGACGATTTAGTTTTGGGAAATATTTACAATCATGAAATACGTGTATATTCTAATTAAGAAAGTCTGAAAGTGGCATTGAAACGTAGCAGACGATTTAGTTTTGAGAAAGAATTCCGAGCATGAAATATGTGTACATACCTTTTTCTATAATAATTATCAGATTTGCTGTGTTTTAACATTGAATGTGTTCTCAATCCATTCAAACATTATTGATTCTTTTTCTATAATAATAAATCCATTCAAACGTTATTGACTAGCTGTAAATTAATGCTTTATAATGCCCAAAAAGAAGAGAGCACTGTACTGTATCTGACAGAAGAATGTTTTTCGCATGGTCAGCTATATGTGGGAGTGTCTAGAGCAAGGAATCAATCAGAATTATACATTGTCGCAGATGATAAAAAAAGAAACAGAAAATGTTGAGTACTGGCAAGTATTAAAATAACGACAAATTAGTTAATAAATGAATTTTTTATCACTGAAAAAATTAAATTAATTTGTTTAAGAGTTGTTATAACTTTAGAACATCATAATATGAGGCTAATAATTGAAAAAAAAATAATAACAGAAACGGAATTCCGAGCGAAGCCGGGTAATAAATCTAGTATATACATACAAAAGAGCTAAGCAAACGATAATTAATACTACGTTAATAACCAGCCGTAGTTTCGTTAGAAGAGACTACCTGACATTTTTTCTTCTTTTTTCTCTTTTTCTTTGGGGGGGGGGGAATAGGAACGCTTAGATAAAAAACTCATAACTTTTTTAATTTAAAATTTTCCCGCTGTTTGTTTGGCACAGGGCATTCAATTACGGATGTCTACATAGCCACAAAATTAATTTTCATAACGTACAATTAAGATAAGATTTTTGAGAAATACGAACATTGTATTGAAACGTCTGGTTTCAAATTCTGAAAAGGGAAAGATAAACGTTTACCAATCAGTGATCAAAGAAATATCGGGAGGGAAATTTCCCGTAGCTTAACATGGGTATTGAACACCTGCAGCGCCTTAATTGCAAATCTTGCGTGTCCTTAAATATACGATTACACGAGATAAATGTAATGTATGGTTGAATAAGATTTGTTTATTAAGCATTTAAGGTTTGAAATGAACCCACCATTCGTATAAATGAGAAATACATTATTAAATTTATCAAAAGTGAAGGTAGTTTCGATAAGCTCAAAGGAACTAAGCGTTTTCATCTTGTTCGGGGGGGGGGGGGGATGATTTCTCGTCCAATTTGGCAACCTCTGAATTTGAATTTGAATTTTAGTTTTATGAGTGATCAAGAGAAGGCTTAATATTGCCAAGATACTAGCCAAAAATGAGTGCATACCGAAAAAAAAAAAATCACCAAATGTTAGCTAATCAGAACCCCACCCATAAAAATGGATGTAATTCGGTAATTTTTGGTCGATTTTAACGAAATATATTCTAACGATATATTTTCTACTTTTATCAGGGGTATTGTATAGTCCTAACATACAGTGCGTTCTTCAAAAATATTGCGCTGTTAGTCTCCGTGTTTGCATTTAGCCAGCGTGATTTCGGAGGAGATTCTTTGAAATTATGTCTCCACATCTAAACTTTTCAATACCGTATGATTCACAAACTCATATAAGCTAAAAGACTCATTATCTATATATATAAAACAGTTCCGTAACTGACTAACTGACTGACTGACAGATAACGCACAGACCAAACCGCTGGACATAAAGGGCTGAAATCATACATGGCGATTCTTCTTATGGTGTAGGGGTGCACTAAGAAAGATTTTCGAAAAATTCTTCTTAAACTTTTTAAAATTAAATTTTTAAGCTGTTTTTGTAACTATTTTAAGTTTGCATTTAAAATAATAATCCGAGGGTTATAAAATTTATATCACGAGAAATACAATAAAAATTCCTTTAAAATGAAATCTTTAACGAATCTTTACCTCCATTATCTGATTTTTGATGATTTTTTTACGGGAGTTTACGGGAGAACTATGTCCGTAAACACAGTGCTGAAATTCCATTACGAAGCTGATTTGGCGCCATTTCCTTCTCCAAAAAAAAAAAAAAAAAATTGTAGCATTTCATTTCACATCTCTTATTAATTATTTCCAAAAATACTCGATTCTCGGCTCGACGTTTTTAACCATTTTGCGAGCCACGCTTTCGCCCGCGTGTCGTTACCATGGCGACCGAGGAGCGAGCGACGTTACTTTCTAACGCAGCTTTACTTATTATGGGATTTAGGCCTGCAATTGTCGATTACGGTCGCTTTCGAGAACGACGAGCAGATGACTTTAAGAAGAGCCCTTCAAGAGAGCATTTATGGGTTGAAGCACCTTTGTGTGACGTCGAGCGACAAGTATCGACAGCTACATAGGATAGAGCCCTACGTGACTAAAGCCGTTTTTTGGTGCAATAACGACATCGCTTAAGCCTCCAGGAATCCGTGTTTCCCACACGATTTCCGTAGGATGAACAACCATTTTGTGTGGAGGGGAACGTGGAAAAATCGAAAAGCGTATTTTAATGATCAAATGTCCGGTGCCCCGGATGTGGATGAAGACAGATGTGACTGAGTAGCGTGGAGTATGTCATTCTACTTACCCTCTGCCTGTTGGTGTCTTTGGGGGGTGGGGCGTTGTCCTGTTTGCTTTCCTCGCCAACGTTGTTGTTCGAGTCGTTACTGGCGTTGTTGTTCTGTTGAGGTGACTGTTGAACGTCGTTCTTGAGGCATTCCAGCGATCTGCTGCAAGGAGAGAAACGTTCATTTTGAGTTTGATATTGCACAGTATTGAAAAGCAAAATACAAATACTGCTAGGCATACCTGCACTTACGCAAACAATGATTTAAAATTACTTGTTTCAATTTCATACTTCTATTTTAAAATCTATATACAGTGGCTCCCAAAAGTGTTCCTACACTTACGATTTTCAATGAAATAGGGGTCTATCCATTGATTAAAATGAATATTTCAGAATGGGAATTTAATAATAAGATCTATAATCTATTCTTATCAAAACTACATGTAATATTTTGAAAACATAATAAAACTTTATTTTTAAGAAACCAATAATCCAAAAGTAACAAAAACTTTATCTCACAAAAGTCATCGTACACTTGTAAAAAATCTCTACATATTAGTAAATATTCTAATTTTTCGTTAAATTAATATTTAGTAGGATATCCTTTAGCATCCACAACAGCTTTTAAACGTCTGGGAATAGATTGCACTAGTTCTTTTGTAATTTCTGCATCAATGTTCATCCATTCTTCCATCATAATTGTTTTTAGTTCGCTTTTCGTGTGAATGTCATGTTTTCGTACTCGAACCTCCAGTTCTCTCCAAATATGCTCTAATGGGTTTAAATCTGGCGATTGAGGTGGTGTTTTCAAAACTTGTGGACAATTATAGAGACACCAGGTGCGAACGTTGAGAGCCGTGTGCTTAGGATCGTTATCTTGATAAAAAACAAAGTTGTTTCCAATACCCAAATTTTGAGCTGATAATTTTAAATTGTCTCTTAAAATATTTATAAAAACAGCATGATTCATTATGCCATCAATAAATACCAAATTTCTTAGTCCTGATGCTGACATGCACCCCCACACAAGGATACCTCCACCGGCAAGCCTAACTGTTCCTACTAAGTTCTTGGGAGTAAGTTCCTCATTTTTTTTCCCCATACAATTATACGCCCACCAGCACCAAAAATGTTCATCGGCAAATAAGACATTATTCCAATAGGTTTGGGGCTTATTTATCATTGATAGTGCGAAGGGAAGCCTAAATTTTCTGTTTTTCTCACTCACAAAAATTTTTCTATGGGCAGAGTCCATGTAATCCAGCTGTTCTGAGAACTCGTCAAAAAATTTCAGGTGAAATTGAAGTAGAAAATGTTTTATTGAATTCTGCAGAAACTTTTACAGCACTCAAACGTGAATTTTTCACAAATTTTCTAATTATAAATCTCTTATCACGTTTTGTTAACTTTGCCGGACGGCCTTTTCTTACCTTGTTTACGATCCAATTTTCTTCTTTAAAGCGTTTTTTTCACATACTGCACAGTAGAATGGGATAAATTAAGTAATTTAGCAATATTCCGAACTGATTTACCACTACTATGATGAAAAATAATCAATTTTCGAATGCTGTTTGTTGTTTCTTTACGACTACGAGCCATTTTTAAATAATAAATAGAATATTACGGAGTAGGCAAGCAAAAATTAAAGCCAAACGATATTTTAAATGCCACCACAATTCAAAAATAAAAATAAAGCGCCAGACGATAATTTTAATTATGAATTTATCCGAAAATATTTCAGTGTACGATGACTTTTGTGAGATAAAGTTTTTGTTACTTTTTGATTACTGGTTTCTTAAAAATAAAGTTTTACTATGTTTTCAAAATATTTCATGTAGTTTTGTTAAGAATAGATTATAGATCTTATTATTAAATATCCATTCTGAAATATTCATTTTAATTAATGGATAGACCCCTATTTCATTGAAATTCGTAAGTGTACGAACACTTTTGGGAGCCACTGTAGATAATAAATACAACGATCAATGTATGCAATTGATGTGAAGAAAAAAAAGCGAAAAAATATATTTATAAAAAAATCGTAACAGATATTTTATAGACAAAACAATGTAGAAGAAAATATTCAAATTAAATCTAATAGGATATACCAACACGACTACCGATTTCCCTGAAAGATAATCCACAATCTCGGTAGGCCACTATCCTTCCTCTGTCGAACTCGGATACTTGATCAAAAGATGATCGCTGGTTTCGACGAGGCATAATTGATCGTTTTTTTTGAAAAAAAACCACAAGAAAAACACAATTGCCGAACTTGAAATCGTCGAAATCTCCAAGCCTTAAATAGCGCTTTGAAGTGGCGCCACAGGCGCGCGTGATGTGCGTCTGCGCTGAAATTCTAATCATTTGCATATCTCACCTCCGCTAATGCATGTTGTAAATTTCATGTTATTTGCATGTTTCCTTCAGGGTGTTGCATTTACAGTGGCCAGCAGTATATATATATATATATATATATATATATATATATATATATATATGTGTGTGTGTGTGTGTGTGTATATATTCATTCTTGAACGCGTATTCTTGGGATACATGCTATCCCACTCCGTAAGGAAAAGGTTAAACCAATCGTTTTTTGTTCACCGAAATACCAAGTATAGAAAGTGCCTAAATACTTCAGTTTTGCTATTTTATTGATA
This sequence comes from Dolomedes plantarius, assembly GCA_907164885.2. Taxonomy (NCBI): domain Eukaryota; kingdom Metazoa; phylum Arthropoda; class Arachnida; order Araneae; family Dolomedidae; genus Dolomedes; species Dolomedes plantarius. Next base: position 142,742,810 of record OU015499.1, on the reverse strand, counting down.
CTCCTCGTATTTCGGAATTCCGCAGTTCAATTTTTCTAAAAAGGTCGTTAATACGCCCCCCCCCCAGTACAAATAAAAGATATTCATTCATAACGAAGAAAGAACTTAAATAATCTTTTTAGAGGCGAAGTGTAGACCTAGAAGATATCCCATCGAAACGTGGACGCAATCAACCGGAAAAACTCCCGTGGGTGATCTCTGATCGAGAGCATCTCAGCATTTTGTAGAAACGGGAAATTAAACAATGACATCAGACGATATCAAAATGACACAGCCTCTGAATTTTTAAATGCCATTAAAAAAGTATTAAAAGATTTTGTGATATATTCGAGGAAAAAAAAACCGGGAAAATCAGAAGCCGAGGAACGATAAAATATTTGATTTGAAGCGGAACTATTGACAGCTTTTAAGGATGCATGCACTTTGATTTCGAATACAGGAACGGGCCAATCGACGTAAGACGTGATCTTGAATTTTTGTCAGTTAGGGAATTTATTGAAATGCGTACTACACTTTTTAAGGCTTGTAGATAGTAGTTCCATTAGATTCGCTCAGTTTATTGTTTACCCGTGGAGAAAATGCTTCCAACGAGGGTCGATTCAGATGGAAAGAATTTTCTTTTAGATTGTACTCCATCATAGAGAAAGATATTTTTGACTCGGGCATCTTTTTCATTCTTTGAGAGAAACGCCACTCTATATATTTAAGTTTCTAAGCCGACTCTTTGTGCAGTCCGTGAGAGAAAACTACTGCACCTATTTACTTCATTTTGGTCTTAAAAGAAAGATTGTAATCTGTAGATTGGTCAAATTTGGTTTCTATAACCGCAATTTCTATTAATTAGAGATAATTTACAATTAAAAATTGGTTTGTATGCATGCTCAGTGATATATTTGAATGATAAACACGTTTATTCCGAGAAGTCTCTCTAGATCTCTCTCAGCTATTTTTATTTTTATGATAATTATGTTTGTGAAATATAAGATTAAACCTGATGGAAATTGTATATTTCACGCTGTTTAATCAGCGATAATTTACAATTTGAAAAAATTGCTTTCTGCGCATGCTCAGTGACATTTTTAAATCTGGCTTTAGATACTCACTAAGCACGATGCCGCAAACACATTAATTTGTTTCTGCGCATTATTATGATTTTCAACGTTTGAAAATGATTTTTTGAGTATAATTTGTGTATTTGTACATTGATTTACTATCTAGCCGTGATTTTTTTGACGGGTACCAACTAGTGGGGATTTTAAGATCTGTGACGTCAATGGAGGTACTTACTGATTTACGGAGTTGTTTTGGCGATTATTAAAAACTAAAAGAAAAAAAAAAGAGAATCGTCTGGAACCGTGCGACAAAGCATGGGCCGCTATCGGCACGTGATCAAAAGTGCCCCAAGAAATAAATGCGTTGGGAACCGTTGTATCTAAACATTCGTTCTAATGAACCGTCAAACGGGCAAATCCGATTTCGAAGGATTTTATCATCGGTTTATCATTATTTCATTTTTAGCAGTCATCCGATGTAGATCACGATTTCTGTGTCAAGGTTCCTGCCGGATTAGAAAAAAATAAAAAAATGCCAACCTCTAGCGAGTTTGCCACACGTCTGTCGTCGTTGACGATAATTGACGATAGTTAAGTGACGTAACGTTTAACACCCCATATCCAAAAACACCTATTTTTAATGGCTTAAGGGAACAAGAGACTTTCAGCTTCGAATTTTTTAATTTACAATTTTTAACTCTATATACAAAATGATAATAATTTGCATTCTTTTTTACTACATCAAAAACCCTTAGAATCCAAAATAAGGAATTTTTTTGGCAGAAAAGTACCTTTTTTCAAAGATTTTTTCAAAAATACTAGCATTTACCAAAATGCTCCATGCGCATTCCAAATCATTTAAAAACCTTAGATTTTTCAACATAAGTTTACCGTACATATATAAATATAACTGTGCAATGAATTTTTTTTTTTTGTAGGAATCTAAAGCCATAAGTAATTATTTTTTAAATTTGGCTGTTGTTTTTTTATATTTTTTTTATGTTTTTGAATTATTTCATGGTCTACAAATTTGAAATATATTTGTTGTTTCAAAGAATTATGCACAGGTTTTCGGAAAACACTTCAATTAACAATACTGGTAAATTTGAAAGAAATCAAACGAAAAGTAATGCGCATAGAGTATTTTGAAAAATGCTATAATTTTTGAAAACTTTTTCGTAAAGCAGGTCTTATTCTTTAATAAAATACTTATTTGTGAATTCTAAGTGTCTTCAATAAACTAAAAAAGAATATTAATTATTCTCATCTATCTATATATATAAAACAGTTCCGTAACTGACTCATTCATTCATTCATTCATTCATTCACTGACTGACTGACATACAACGCACAGACCAAACCGCTGGACCTAAAGGGCTGAAATTTTGCATGGCGATTCTTCTTATAGTGTAGGGGTGCACTAAGAAAGATTTTTCAAAAATTCTTCTTAGATTTTTTTAAATTAAATTTTTAAGCTGTTTTTTAAACTTTTTTTACGTTTGCATTTAAAATAATACATTGAGGGTTATAAAATTTATATCACGAGAAAGATCATAAAATTTCCTTTAAAATGAAATATTTTTCGAATCTTTACCTCCATTTCCTGATTTTTGGTGAATTTTTAAAGATTAATTTTTAGAATTTAATTTATTAAATGCTGATCACGTGATTTCTTTTTCTGGTACTTTAAATAAATTTATCGTCACGTGCATAACAACTAAATAAACAAAAAATATTTTTTTTCCTTGCTAATGCGGCAGACGATTGGACATTATCCAAAAAAATATTAAAATACAGTAAAAGAAATGTTCTAAAAACTGTACTATATTAACTGTACTATATTCTTTAGTATTCTTTATATTAGATTTAATTTTAATATTTTCTTCTACATTATTTTGTCTATAAAATTATCCTTTACGATTTTCTTATAAATATATATATATATATATATATATATATATATATATATATATATATTTTGCATCAATTGTATACATTGATCGTCGTATTTATCATATAATATATATTTATATTTGGCATGAATTGCATACATTGACCGTTGTATTTAATTTGAATGTACTCCGTAGCGAAGTACGGGTTTTCAGCTAGTCTATATATATATATAAAACAGTTCCGTAACTGACTCATTCATTCACTGACTGACATACAACGCACAGACCAAACCGCTGGACCTAAAGGGCTGAAATTTAGCATGGCGATTCTTCTTATGGTGTAGGGGTGCAGTAAGAAAGATTTTTCAAAAATTCTTCTTAGATTTTTTAAAATTAAATTTTAAGCTGTTTTTTAAACTTTTTATTACGTTTGCATTTAAAATAATACATTGAGGGTTATAAAATTTATATCACGAGAAAGATCATAAAAATTCCTTCAAAATGAAATTTTTTTCGAATTTTTACCTCCATTTCCTGATTTTTGGTGAATTTTTAAAAAGTAATTTTTAGAATTTAATTTATTAAATGCTGATCCCGTGATTTCTTTCTCTGGTACTTTCAATAAATTTATCGTCACGTGCATAACAACTAAATAGACAAAAAAAAAATATTTTTTTTTCTTTTTAATGCAGCAGACGATTGGATATTATCCAAAAAAAATAAATAAATATCCCTTACGACTTATATATATATATATATATATATATATATATATATATATATATATATATATATATATATATATATATATATATATATATATTTTTTTTTTTTTTTTTTTACATCAGTTGTATACATTGATCATCGTACTCATTATAAATATATATATATATATATTGGCATTAATTGCATACATTGACCGTTGTATTTAATTTGAATGTACTACGTAGCGAAGTGCGGGTTTTTAGCTAGTTATTGCGGGTTTTTAGCGTAACAACTAAATAGACAAAAAAATATTTTTTTCTTGCTAATGCGGCAGACGATTGGACTTTATTTTGTCTATAAAAATATCCCTTACGATTTTTTTATAAATATGTTTTTTTACATCAATTGTATACATTGATCGTCGTATTTATTATAAATATATATATATATTTATTTTTTTTTTGGAATTAATTGCATACATTGACTGTTGTCTTTAATTTCAATGTACTCCGTAGAGAAGCGCGGGTTTTCAGCTAGTTTAGAATAAAGAGTAAATTATTGAAAACTTAAAACAAACAAAGATGAACGTCGCTTGTCCCCTTAAGGGGAACGTGGACTTTTATTTGAGCAAATCTTTTATATTGTAATTTTGATTGTGTTATTGTAAAAAAGAAGAGAAATTTCTGTAGGATAACAGTACCAAAATAGTTTTTTCTTTCAAGTCAAAAAATCATTTATGAAGTTTGTACGAAGTAAGTAATAAAGGTAAGTGTAGTAATAAGCTTGAAATCTGTTTTTCTCAAAACAGATTTTTCAAGGTTTTTTTTAGATTTTTTAAATGCTCCATGCGACATAATTTTTGTTCATAAAATTCATGAAATTGATAAGGAACGATCCTGATACTGTTTACAAAGAAATTGGGTATGCATTTTACAATTGGACTTCATTAAGGTACTTAAATTTGATTTATAACTTATTAAATACCAAAATTTTGATGAAAATCGGAATGGAATTCAGAAAAAAATCTCTCAAAAATTAACTAAGCAAGGGATTAAATAATTGATACCCAGATTTGTTTATAGTACAGTTTTAAGTGATTATAAATATAAAATCGAGGAAATATTTGAAAAATTAAGTCGCAAGGAGCAGTTTAAAATTTTCTTTATAAATTTTAATTTAAAAAAAAATCTTAAAAGTATAATAAGATTGGAAATTTTTTTTAAGGTATTCTGTATACTTATGGTGAAATATACTGCTGGCCACCCAAATTGCAACACCAAGAAAGACAAGAGATATCACAACAAAATTTATTTTGCAGATAACATGTTGACCAAGTATCAAATGATTAAATTTATAGACTTCTGTGAAGTGTGGTTCCTGCCAAAATCAGTAGCCAGAGTAGCCGCCATTGTTGGAGATCACCGCTGCCACACGCCTCGGCATTGATTCAAAGAGACTCTGGATGAGTTCTTGGGGTACAGCAGACCAAGCAGCTTCCACACGTTGCCAAAGTTGATCTGCTGTGGCAGCTGGGGATGGAATCTGGGTCAATCGTAGAGCAACCATGGACCACATGTTTTCTATCGGCGAAAGATCCAGAGAGCGAGGCGGTCAGGGAAGCAATTCAATCTGGCGATTGACGAAGAACCGTTGGACAATGCGTGCCACGTGTGGTCGCGCATTATCCTGTTGAAATATGGCTGTGGGCAAGCCCTGTAGGTAAGGAAGGACAACTGGCTCCAACACTTCGGAGATGTAGCGCTGGCTGTTTAAAGTACCGGCAATGCGTACTAGAGGTGTGCGAGAGTGATATCCAATACCGCCCCATACCATAAAACCCGGTGCAGGACCAGTGTGGCGGTGCATGACGCAGCTGTTCAGCATCCTCTCTTCACGGTGTCTCCAGACTCGAATACGACCATCGTGGTGTTGCAGACAGAAGCGTGACTGGTCAGTAAAGACAATTTCATTCCATTCTGCCGTCCACATCCTTCTGTCATCGCACCATTGGCGGCGGAGACGTCTGTGGTTCTGCGTCAACGGTAGACAAAGCAATGGACGTCTTGCGGACAGACCACTCTGCTGTAAACGGCGTCGAATGGTACGCGCAGACACTGGATGATGCGTTATAGACTGCATGTGCTGTGCTATGGTTCGTGATGTGACTGAGCGATCCGTCACTGCCATGCGCACAATTTGCCTGTCATCACGTGAAGTGGTGCGCTGAGGTAGATGCGATCGAACACGCCGGTCCGTCGTACCCTCCTGCATCCAACGATCACATATCCGCATTACAGTTGTTTGGTTCCGTCCAACACGACTACCGATTTCCCTGAAAGATAATCCACAATCTCGGTAGGACACTATCCTTCCTCTGTCGAACTCGGATACTTGATCAAAAGATGATCGCTGTTTTCGACGAGGCATAATTGATCGTTTTTTTGAAAAAACCACAAGAAAAACACAATTGCCTAACTTGAAATCGTCGAAATCTCCAAGCCTTAAATAGCGCTTTGAAGCGGCGGCACAGGCGCGCGTGATGTGCGTCTGCTCTGAAATTCTAATCATTTGCATATCTCACCTCCGCTAATGCATGTTGTAAATTTCATGTTATTTGCATGTTTCCTTCAGGGTGTTGCATTTACAGTGGCCAGCAGTGTATATATATGTACGAAATTTCATATTCCTATGAAAAAAAGTAAAAATAAATGAATTTATAACGTCCACCTTTTCCTTAAGAATGGGTGGCAGTTTAGACTTGATGAGTAACAGTCTGTTCACATAGAAATCCATCAGCGGCAGCGTTACTCGTATTGAAATATATTTAGTCAACGACAAACCTCTAAATGATTAGCAACGAAATTGTTAAGGCCCCTGATTGGTTTAAAATATACCAATACGAGTAACGCTGTCGCTGACGGATTCTATGTGGAAAGGCCCTAAAAGAGGAAAAGTAAATTAGATAGATCGTCATCAATGGCCACTACATGAAACTAATTTAAAATATTTCATAAGATATAGCACTTACTCAAGACATGTTCAGGGTCAAAATTGTACGCAATGTATTAAAATGATGCTGAAAACTCAAAAACTTATTTATTTATTTATTTTTTGTTTTGTTTCAGTTTCCAATGACCAGAATATCCATTCCTTTTCATAACGGGTTTGTAGCTAATTCCACTCATCCCACGAAAATGGAGGCTCTGAATTTTGTTATAATTCAATGAATTATTCTACTTGTTCGTGTTATTTATAGTTCTCTTAATGATTCATTATTATTTTCCAAATAGGGCTCCTTTTTTTTTCAAAATCCCTCTCCATGCATTTGCATTTGCAGCAACATTTCTAAGTTATTTACTTGCTGACCTCTAAATTGCATCCTTTCAAGGGTTCGCGAATTCTATAATTCATTAAAACATTTCATTAAAATGAACACAAAGAAAATAAACAACATAATCTACGCATGCAACATTCTATTTTTTGTTTTCTCACGCAAGTTTATTTTTTCCTGTTGCCATTCGGCAGAACGTAACTTTGCGGTTACTTGACATTCTCTGCTGCCTCTTGGCGAAAAGTAACTTTGAGGTTGTCATGGTAACCGCCAGCAGCATTTTAATATACAGTATTCCAGAGATTTGGCCAAATTTTCTATGCAAAATCGGTTTTTCGGGTAGCTCAGGGAGGATTGTTTTTTGGCGAAGTCATCGAAAATCATTTGAGAAAAAAAACGCTTAAAAATTTTTAGAAATAGGAAGGATTGAAAGTAATTGTAAAAAAAAAAATCCTTTATAAATTATATCGGAAAGATATATTAAAAGAATTAATGGGAAAAGAAGTGAAGAAACGTAAAAAATTCAAAAGCCGATAAGAAGGGAGTCGTTAAAAACACTTTGAAATAATTAAATGTTCTGTTTAAAAAATATTCCAAAATTCTTCGGCTGTACGTTGAAATGGCTGTTTTGGTGCAAAATTTCGCAATTTTTATTTATTTATTACCATGTTTTTATTAACTTGCTTTCTTGTTTGTTTGTGTGTTTGTCCCTTACAAATCTTGCAATCGATTTTTAACTAACTTACCGACTAGCTAGACCCTTGAAACTTTTAGAAAAGCTCAGAACACGATGACAATACATTATATTAATACTTTTATCCATCTTTAAGCAGAATTAAATTCATTTTCAGTTATTTTCAGCTAATTTTGTTTTGTAGACTGATGCAGCCATCTATCGGCCGGAACGGGAACGAAAAGTTAAACGCAAGTTAACTTCCGATTAACTTCATTTTCTTTCGAGTTGATGGGATAATTCATAAAAAAAATTTTTAAAAAGTATTTATTAATACTTAGAATTGTCAAGTTTATATGATTCAACAGAAAATTTAAAAACATGGTATATAAAAAGTTCTTTTTCAATTCCTACTATTAGTTCACACTCTCCCTATATATATCTTGTTCAAATTTTCAATCGTTAATAAAATACTTTTTATTCATCCACTCAAGTTCAAATACATTTTTTTAAACTTGTAGTGGATGGCACTTGATGTTAATACAGTTTTTTCAAATATTAATTCATTAATTAAATTTAATTAATCGATTTTAGTTTTAGACCTAGAGCGTCTCTTGCTCTTGAATATTAATTTCCCTCTTCTTACTCTGTAAACGGTAGTACTGTAGTAGCGCGGGCTCCTCCCGTCCTGTAGGTTGCGGGATCGAATCCCTAACCTGACAAACTTTTTCTCTCTCTTCCCCCCCCCCTCCTAATCTCGCACAGTAGGCAAGGTTCTGGCAGGCAATCCTTTTTTTCAATTCCTACTATTAGTTCACACTCAAATTTTTCTTTGTTGACCTCAGTAGGAATTGACTTTAAAAAATTTTGTTTTTATATCACTTGTTATCTTGTAATTGTTTTGTTCTGCTTCAAAAACGAATCTTTTAGGATTCTAAAACTGCTTTACTTTTATTCGTACGACTAGGTTGCCCATGCGACCCTTTCTCATGCGATTAAAATACGATAAATTTTATAGCGAGGTTGTTGGTTTGTAGTAGGATGAAAGAAGAAGCGGTTCATTTGTAGCAATTGTTTATTTGTCAAATAACAATGGTGCGCGAGGATAATACAAAACCAATTACAAAACACATTTGGACGCAAAATTGGAGGTGAAGCATAAGACTAAACAGGGGAACATGAGATATGTACACGTCAAAACACCTTTGTAGAAAATATTAACCTTTTCCTTACGGGGTGGGATAGCATGTATCCCAAGAATACTGGCCCAAGAATGAATATATATATATATATATATATATATATATATATATATATATATATATATATATATATACAAATATATATACACACACACACACATATATATATATATACATACATACATATATATACACACACACATATATATATATATACATACACACACACACACACACACACACACACATATATATATATATATACATACATACATACATACATACATACATACATATATATACACACACACACACACACATATATATATATATATATATATATATATATATATATATATATATACATATATATATATACATATACATACATACATGCATACATACATACATATATACACACACACACACACACACACACACACACACATATATATATATATATATATATATAAATAACCCCTTAATGGCCGTTCTTACAAAGGGGTATGACATTTCCCGTTCTAAAGAGGGAATTGGAAAAATGGGCCCCGTAAGCTAAAGGTTAAAAGTTAAGTATGACACAAACTCCGGAAATGTGATATTTACATTACATAACCTCTTTGTGCACACTATTTGACCGTGCCGTTTCGACGCATCCAGGGAAAGAACTTTTAAAGCCAAAAGTCAATATTTCACTTCGATTTTTAAACAAACTATACAATGTGTCATTCTAAATTAACAATTCCTCAGAAGCGGATATCTTAATCTTTAAAATGGCACCTCATTTATTGATTTTAGTTAAGTATGAAGGGAAAAAAAACAACTTTTTAGAAGTAATATATAGGGTTTTCCCCCATGCAAAAAGAATTTTATACAGGTACGCGGATGTTGCCAATAAATAAACTGATTAATGAAATCACAGAATGATAATAAAAGCAAACGATTTTTAAATTTAAAAGTTCAGTGTGATTGATAATGGTAAAATAAAAAAAAGCTAGCCTGCGCGCCATCTAGGGGAAGACAAATTGTTTATAATGTTTATACTTCGATTTTTAAACAAACAATAAGATGTGTCGCATTGTAAATTAACAATTCGTCAGAAGCGGAGATCTTAATCTTTAAAATGGTACCTCATTTATCGATTTTGGTTAAGTATGAAGATAGAAAAAGGGATGAAACTAAAAAACACCTTTGAGAAATAATATATATATATATATATATATATATATATATATATATATATATATATATATATATATATATATATATGTATATCAATCATTGGACGAGAACTTATGGCTAATTTGATAAACCGAAAGCTATATTAAAAGACCCGAGGTAACCTCTTTAAATGCATTTTCTAGAAAACTCATTTTTCAGTTACTTTTGTAAACGAGGAAGCTATACTTTAAAAATACTTTAAAAAGTTTTCAATATATTTCAATGAAATTTTGTAATAGTGCTTTACATATTACTTACATATTACTATGTTTTGAACTAAAAGCTAAGGTAAATGTGGTAATTGAATCATTATACAGGTATCTGTACTTATAAAAAAATGAATTTTTTTTAAAAAAACAGTGTTTTTAGCCAAGTGTCACAGTAATGCATAGAATAAAGGAAATTAAAATATATTGAGTTGAACTGAGTGTAGGGTGTCTGGGGTAAGCACTCGATTGTACTAAAAATTTATAAAATATTTCCCTCTATTTTACAATGTTATGAAATGTTTGCCGAAATTATATTTGTTTTCATGATTTTATATCATATTTGAACTAAAAATATATGTACCATAGGCGTAGCGTGCTTCTTACTTTTTTTTTTTTTTTGGGGGGGGGGGGCATGAATTGAATTCAGTTAGGGTTCTCCTCAGCGCATTGACTGCCGGACGGTCCTTAAAATATGAAATATTGTGTGAAATATTGTATGAAATATTGTATGAAAAATATGAAATATTGTATAAAATATGAAATATTGTGTGAAATATTGTATGAAATATTGTATGAAAAATATGAAATATTGTATGAAAAATATGAAATATTGTGTGAAATATTGTATGAAATATTGTATGAAAAATATGAAATATTGTATAAAATATGAAATATTGTGTGAAATATTGTATGAAATATTGTATGAAAAATATGAAATATTGTATGAAAAATATGAAATATTGTGTGAAATATTGTATGAAATATTGTATGAAAAATATGAAATATTGTATGAAAAATATGAAATATTGTGTGAAATATTGTATGAAATATTGTATGAAAAATATGAAATATTGTATGAAAAATATGAAATATTGTATAAAATATGAAATATTGTATGAAATTTTTAAAAAATTGAATAACAATAGAATTGATGTTTGAGTAGTATTCAAAAGTTATACAGTGAGAAAAATAAATATAATATAAATAAAATGACCCAAAAAAATATAGCGTCGAATTTTTGTTATGGATCATATCATTGTTAGAAACTATGTTATGGCTAAAGCAGGGCTGTCCAGAGACTTTTCGGGGCCTGGGACAAATTTCTGTTGGGGGCCCCAAGAAAAATAAAAAATGGAAAGAGACGAAAATACACATTCAAATTAAGTTACTTATACTTAAAATTTTATTACATGAATGATTAACATAATTATTTTATTTCATTGCACTTCTCTCTTGTTATATTCTCCATTAAATAGGACATCTTCCATTCACAAAAAATTTTTGCTATCTATTTTAGTAGTTAGTACTGTCTTCCATTTATTAGAGAGAATGTAATTTTATAGCAGTTAGGACTAAACAGTTATATTTTTCATTAAAACTAAATCGCGTATTTTTCAGAAAACTATTTTGGTGTAAGAGAAATCTAATTAATCGAGTAATTTTTTTGTTATATATTTTGGGGGCCCCTTTTTTCAGGAGATTATTTTGAATTTTGAAGTACGGTACAAGTTTCAGAATTTTCTTTTGGATGAAATCTAATAAATTATTATTTTTTAACTTTTTGTGGACCCCTCCGGCAGTTAGGGGCCTGGGGCAAATTGCCCCAGTTGCCCCCCTCTCTGGGCGGCCCTGGGCTAAAGACATAATCTGAATCTTCAGTTTCATAATCTGAAAAAAAGGGGAAAAGACCAACTTTCTTAAAAGTTTTCTACCATTTTCCGATTTTAACTGAACTTCTATTAACGTTTTAATTTACTTCAAGTTAAGTTGGGGGACACGTGCCCCCCCCCCCCCCATTACGCCTACGATCAGTACTGTATATATTTTTTAAAAAAGTGCTTCGTAGATACCTTAAGGCTGCTATGTACTAAGAAAATAATAGTATTTCCCTTTTCCTCTTCTTGCAGATTCTTGTGGTGGGAGGAGTCCAGTTGACAGTTCTAGAATTCTACCCCCCTTAGGATTGACATTTTGAGGGATTGTAATGGTTCTCTCTCTATAGGGGTGTTAAGCGCTGTCCCCAAATTTTTTATTTAAAATATATTTTTGTCACCTATTTACAGGTACATAAATGCCGATAATCCAATAAAATTGGCATTGTCAGATAGCCTGAACTTGTCTGCAAAGCGCTACCGGATTCATTTTATAAATTTCGTCCACCTAATGAATTTATGAGCGTTTAAAACACACTATACCAGATTTTTTCCCGAATAATTTAAATTTAAAAATATTTCATTATAAAAAAAAACGAAAAAGGTACACAAATGTAAAATTTCTATCTCTATGACGGAGTATAATTTTAAAAAAAATCTTTGATTCCAAGTCGGCAATCCGTGGACAAATTTTCTCCATAGGTTAACATAGAGGTGAGCGAATCCAATAGGATTTGTACATAGCAGCCTTAAGGGGACAGGAGACCTTCAAACTCGATTTTTTCAATTTTCAATTTTTAACTGTATATACAAAATGAGAATAATAATTTTCTCTTTTACTATATTGAAGATTCCCAGAATTCAAAATAAGGATTGTTTTGGAAGAATAATTCCTGTTTTTCAAAAAAAAAAAATTTTTTAATTTTAACATTTCTGAAAACACTCCGTGCGCATTCCATATCAATTAAAAACTTTAAATTGTTTATTATAAGTTTACCATATATGTATGAATATAATTGTGCATTTTTTTTGCATGAACCTAAAGTTTTAAATATTATTTTTTCTAGTCCGCCCGTTATTTTTTATATTTTTGCATGTTTTCACTTAATTTTATGGTCTTTAAATATAAAAACTGATTGTGATTTTAAAGAATTATGCACAGTTTTGTGGTTAAAAACTTCAATAAACAAACTTGAGAAAATTGGAAGAAATCACAAAGAAATAAATACGCATGGAACATTTTGAAAAATTCTAGGATTTTTGAAGAATTTTTTGAAAAACAGGTCTTATATTTTACAAAATACTTATTTGTGAATTCTAAGTATCCTGAATGCATTAGAAAAGAATATTAAATATTCTCATTTCTATGTACAACAAAATATTGAATATTTAAAAAAAAGGATGTCAAAGGTCCCTTGTTCCCTTAAGGGGAGTGGTCACTTTTACGTACCTTTAAAAGTATCATGTTTAGACCTATGCTGGATTGTATGCACTATTCATGATTTTTGCTTGATTTACAAGAAATTTTTTGAGTAACTGCCTATAATACTGTTTATTATATATGCAATATTTCAAGGTAATTAATAAAAAAATAAAATGATTTTTTATGCATAAAAAGTGAATATTTTTTAAAAATCGAGCATTTTGCAGTCAACTACTGTGCGCATTCTATCAAAATAAATTATTAAGTTACATTAATAATTGCTTACTATATGTGATTAAAACACTTTAGACAACAAAATCCACCAAAATTTTTGAACCTTAATATATTTTAATTTTTTAAAGAATTTTTTATAAGCTTTTACTCAGTCATTTTTGAAATTTCTAATTAAAAGTAGCACGTACTAAAATGTTTTAATATATTTTAGAATAACGTTGCTGGATATTGTTGCCTGAAGTATTGTAATCACATATAGTAAAAAATTATTAATGTACCTTAATAATTTCTTTTGGCAGAATGAGCACAGTAGTTGACTGCAAAATGCTCGATTTAAAAAAAAATATTCACTTTTTATGCATAAAAAGTCATTTTTATTAATTACCTTGATGAATTGCATCTATAATAAACAATATTATAGGCAGTTACTGAAAAAATTTCATGTAAATCAAGCAAAAATCATGAGTAGTACATACAATCGAACATAGGTCTAAAAATGATACTTTTAAAGGTAAGTAAAAGTGACCACTCCCCTTAACCAAGAAAAACGACGAATTACTAGATAACTCCCTGTAAATGAAAATCTAAACTACGGGATCTTTTAGAGGAAAATATAGATTTCCCAAAAGAGCCATTAACAGCTTTTTGTAATCGCCTCCGTAGTTTCAAAACCAGCCACCGATGAGCAAAGCGAAAACATCCTGAGCCGTGCACACATTTGCGGCGGACGCGACGTTTATAATACATTTTGCGCGGTTGCGAATCGCTTAGTTCCGCCTCGTTACCGGGGCCAAGAGAACCTTTTCCGAATACGCGAGATTCCTCGGCGTCAAACTGTCGGATTTCGGAGGTGAACAGAACGAAAAAAAAGGAAATGAATATCGCTCCCTTTTAACTCTGAGGAGACTTGGTGCAAAAAGGGATCTGACGAAAGTGATACCATTTCAGCAGAAATTAAGTCGGTGGTCTAACAGAAGATTTCCTCCCCAAAAATTCCCGGCAACCCTAAAATGAAGCTTACAAACATTCCGTTCCGTGTCGCTTCTTCATATTGCGTTTTTTTTTTTTATATAAATGTTTTTTGGAAAGTTGAATGTTTTTATTAAAAAAATTCGGTAGATCCATCAAAAATGTAGCCACCAACAGCTTTTACTGAGGTCACTTAAACGACGAGGGATTATTAATTTCGATTCGTTGAGGCACTGACATGTTTTTAAAACATTTTTTCACAATAAGCCTTCATTTTGGCGAATAATGAAACTTCATAATCTTGTAACTAATATATATATATATATATATATATATATATATATATATATATATATATATATATATATATATATATATATATATATATATATATATATATATATATATATATATATATATATATATATATGACAGGTTTTTACATGCGTATTAATTTAGTCCTTCATGACGCAGTCGTATTTGGAGGCCGGTCATGATGACACTTTAATTTATAATTTAATTTATTCTTCAAAATTTAAAATGTAAACCCTAGGTCATACCACATCATTTCGCCATTTTCCTCGACCTCTCACTTCGCGACATACGTCCTTTCAGCAACGCGTTTTACCAGGCTTTGTCCCTTACTTTTTTAATCTCCGTAGCATAAACTGCACTCTGGAGTGTCATACGCAAAACGTTATATAACCAACTAGAGTGGTTTGTTTGGTGCTGCCTTTGCCTTCTGCTTAATTTCCCGTTAACTATTTGTTCCTGATTTAGGTAAGTTCAAGTCGTAACATATATATATATATATATATATATATATATATATATATATCTGTACACCGGACGTAAAGGACACTAAATTACAATTATAGTCTTTTACGGGAGAGCTAAATGAAATCCACCTAGTGCTCTTTACCTCGATACAATCATGGAACATGGTGCATAGTCCATCCGGCTAAATCTCTTCCATATAAGCGTATAAGTGAATGCTTTGCACCACTGAAAAGAGTTGCACAAATATGTAAGAATAATAATGTTAAAACCAAAGCGTTAAAACCGAAACATGAGGGTAAACTAAATCAAGAAAACCGAAATTCATGTGACCAGAATCATTGTAGAGTTAAATCAAAGTTCTCTTGCGACCACGAGAAACGAAGACACCGGAGGATATATTTTAGCAATAACTGAGACTTTTGGATTCCCATGAGTGAGATCGAATCAAACAATCTGTATATACAGAATAAAAAGCGTAGGTATGCGGCACAAAAATCGACGTAAAAAGATGTAAACATTAGCGGCTGGCCGCAATTTTCTAGCGTGTGTCAACATGGATTTACGCACTGAAATCAGTAATGCTGGAAAGCGAGATGCACGATCAAGTGAAAATTCGGAACAGTCTCGAGAAAGAAAACAAAAAGAAATTAATTCATTCCCCTCAGAACAAACCTCATTTCCCCCGCGTATCGAATTAGACTGGTTGTGGTGAAGGGGCTGTATCCACATTTAAGAGGTGCGCTTAGGGGCACAAAAATCATTAAAAAATTAATTTAAAAAAACTAATTGAGCCCCGAATTTCGTTTTTTCCTATTTTAAGTTTCTCGGGTCCTAAACATTAACTGTACTGAATTTGGTCGCGGTGGGTGAAACAGTCTATGATTCTATAGCGGACAAAAAAACAGACAAGCTCTTTTATATATATAGATGACAGGTAATGGTAGCATTCCTTACATATGTTACTTTCAGTTTAGTTGTGTTGCAAAAGAAAATATAAAAGTAAAAGCGACCGTGCTGGTCGCGAGTATCGGAAATTCCTCTATCTTAATTTTTTATTTTTTAAATAACGATTAAAAAAAAAATTCCGTTATATTTAGACTTTATGCCGTTGTGCAGGCGTCCATAACGTTCCACGCGGCCCCAATAAGTCATAAATGAAACAACAGCGCAGATAATAATGTCAATATCACTGGATGCGCAGAGACTAATTTTCTCCGCGGGGACGCCTAGTTAGTTCCCAGATGCCTGGGCGGGAGATGGAAAACAATCAACAGTCACCTGCTGGATATCAACGCGATCCTCGGCGTTTAAAACAGTGACCTACTCATCCTCGCCGAGAAAACGCAAGCATCCGCCTGCGCCGCACCACCCCTCCGTCGAAAACATCCCTCAGACATCACCATGCAAGCGGAGAGAGAGAGAGGCTTTAAACAAATTAACAGAGCACATCTTTGACGGCGAGAAGAGATGCGAAGAGATCAAAGCAAGATCTCTTTTTCTGATTCGATAAGACATGCCGCTGTTATAGGAGATAACGGAGATTTTTTTTTTTACTTCTTTCTTTTCCGTTCGAATTCCGAAAGTTCGCCGAAATACGAGGAAGCGTTCGACAGGTTGATAAAGGGGTTGTGCGTGTACGTTCTCGATGGCAGAGGGTTGGATGGGTGGAGGTCATAGTAACGGGATGTTGTGTAGAATAAAGATATATATTGTTATCTATATATATAAAACAGTTCCGTAACTGACTCACTGACTGACATACAACGCGCAGACCAAACCGCTGGACCTAAAGGGCTGAAATTTTGCATGGCGATTCTTCTTATGGTGCAGGAATGCACTAAGAAAGATTTTTCAAAAATTCTTTAGATTTTTTTAAATTAAATTTTTAAGCTGTTTCAGTGACTTTTTTTAAGTTTGCATTTAAAATAATAATTTGAGGGTTATAAAATTTATATCACGAGAAAGATCATAAAAAGTCCTTTAAAATGAAATCTTTTTCGAATCTTTACCTCCATTTTCTGATTTTTGGTGAATTTTTAAAGATCTACTTTTGGAATTTAATTTATTAAATGCTGATCACGTTATTTCTTTTTCTGGTACTTTAAATAAATTTATCGTCACGTGCATAACAACTAAATAAACAAAAATATTTTTTCCTTGCTAATGCGGCAGACGATTGGACATTATCCAAAAAAAATATAAAATACAGTAAAAGAAATGTTCTACAAACTGTACTATATTAACTGTACTATATTCTTTAGTATTCTTTATTTTAAATTTAATTTGAATATTTTCTTCTACATTATTTTGTCTATAAAATTATCCTTTACGATTTTCTTATATATATATATATATATTATATATATATATATATATATTTGGCATGAATTGCATACATTGACAGTTGTATTTAATTTAAATGTACTCCCTAGCGAAGTACGGGTTTTCAGCTAGTCTATACATAAATGGAAAGAAAAAATTTACTATTAGAAAGGTTGAAGAATTATAGTTTTTTATATAAACAGTTCCGTAACTGACTTGACTGACATATAACGCACAGACCAAACCGCTGGACCTAAAGGGCTGGAATTTTGCATGACGATTCTTCTTATAGTGTAGGGGTGCAGAAAGAAAGATTTTTGAAAAATTCTTCTTAGATTTTTTGAATTAAATTTTTAAGTTTTTTTTACAATATTCTTTAAAGTTTGTATTTAAAATAATATTCCGACGGTTATAAAATTTATATCGCGAGAAAGATCGTAAAAACTCGTTTAAAATGAAATTTTTTTCGAATCTTTACCTCCATTTTCTGATTTTTGGTGAATTTTTAAAGATCCATTTTTGGAATTTAATTTATTAAATGCTGATCATGTGGTTTGTTTTCTTTTTGTGATACTTTAAACTAATTTTGCGTCACGTGCATAAGAACGAAATAGACAAAAAAAAATTTTTAATGCGGCAGACGATCGGACATTATCCAAAAAAATATTAAAATACAGCAAAAGAAATGTTCCTCAAACTGTACTATATTCTTTAGTATGTTCTATTAGATTTAATTTGAATATTTACTTCTACATTATTTTGTCTATAAAAATATCCGTTACGATTTTTTTTATGAATATATTTTTTCGTTTTTTTACATCAATTGCATACATTGATCGTTGTATTTATTGTAAATATATACATACATACATACATACATACATACATACGTATATATATATATATATATATATATATATATATATATATATATATATGGCATTAATTGCATACATTGACTGTTGTATTTAATTTGAATGTACTCCGTAGCGAAGTACTGGTTTTCTGCTAGTTAAATATAAATACTTGCATAGTAAGGCACAGATGACATCCATTTCCTATGTACGAAGAAAAATATAAAAAGAGATTTACAGAACCCAGAGGGTAAGCCGAACTCAAGGAGAACATTAATCTATCTAATGATGCTGGTTACATAAATTTTGGTTTTAACTCTTTATATATACAGTGGAACCTCGATATATCGAACGTGAAGGGGAACGAGAAACTTCGAACTATCGAGAATTTCGATATACCGAGGTTTGATATATAGTGTTAGCAAATTCAAGGGGAATAGGAAAGCTTCTATTTATC
>OU015499.1:142671590-142723334 GCA_907164885.2 Dolomedes plantarius | reverse complement strand
AAAACACAATTGCCTGAACATCGTCGAAAATCGTCGAAATCTCCAAGCCTTAAATAGCGCTTTGAAGCGCGGCACGGCACAGGCCGCGCGTGATGTGCGTCTGCTCTGAAATTCTAATCATTGCAATCTCACCTCCGCTAATGCATGTTGTAAATTTCATGTTTTTGCATGTTTCCTTCAGGGTGTTGCATTTACAGTGGCCAGCAGTGTATATATGTACGAATTTCATTCCTATGAAAAAAGTAAAAATAAAAATGAATTTATAACGTCCACCCTTTCCTTAAGAATGGGTGGCAGTTTAGGACTTGATGAGTAACAGTCTGTTCACATAGAAATCCCATCAGCGGCAGCGTTACTCGTATGAATCGATTTAGTCAACGACAAACCTCTAAATGATTAGCAACGAAATTGTTAAGGCCCCTGATTGGTTTAAAATATACCAATACGAGTAACGCTGTCGCTGACGGATTCTACTGTGGAAGGCCCTAAAAGAGGAAAAAGTAAATTAGATAGATCGTCATCAATGGCCACTACATGAAACTAATTTAAAATATTTCATAAGATTATAGCACTTACTCAAGACAATGTTCAGGGTGTTAAAATTGTACGCATGTATTAAAATGATGCTTGAAAACTCAAAAACTTATTTATTTATTTATTTTTTGTTTTTGTTCAGTTTCCAATGACCAGAATATCCATTCCTTTTCATTAACGGGTTGTAGCTAACTTCCACTCACCCACGAAATGGAGGCTCTGAATTTTGTTATAATTCAATGAATTATTCTACTTGTTCGTGTTATTTATAGTTCTCTTAATGAATTCATTATTTTCCAAATAGGGCTCCTTTTTTTTTCAAAATCCTCTCATGCATTTGCATTTGCAGCAACATTTCTAAGTTATTACTTGCTGACCTCTAAATTGCATCCTTTCAAGGGTTCGCGAATTCTATAATTCTTAAAAATTTCATTAAAATGAACACAAAGAAATAACAACTAATCTACGCATGCAACATTCTATTTTTGTTTTCTCACGCAAGTTTATTTTTCCTGTTGCCATTCGGCAGAGAACGTAACTTTGCGGTTACTTGACATTCTCTGCTGCCTCTGGCGAAAGTAACTTTGAGGTGTCATGGTAACCGCCAGCAGCATTTAATATACAGTATTCCAGAGATTGGCCAAATTTTCTATGCAAAATCGGTTTTTCGGGTAGCTCAGGGAGGATGTTTTTGGCGAAGTCATCGAAAATCATTTGAGAAAAAAAACGCTTAAAAATTTTTAGAAATAGGAAGGATGAAAGTAATTGTAAAAAAAAAATCCTTTAATAAATTAATCGGAAAGATATATTAAAAGAATACTGGGAAAAGAAGTGAAGAAACGTGAAAAAATTCAAAAGCCGTATAAGAAGGGAGCGTTAAACAAACTTTGAAATACTTACATGTTCTGTTAACAAATATTCCAAATTCTTCGGCTGTACGTTGAAAATGGCTGTTTTGGGGTGCAAAATTTCGCAATTTTTTCTTTATCTTTATTACCATGTTTTATTAACTTGCTTTCTTGTTTGTTTTTGTGTGTTTGTCCCTTACAAATCTGCAACTCGATTTTTAACCTAACTACCGACTAGCTAGACCCTTGAAACTTTTAGAAAAGCTCAGAACACGATGACAATACATTATATTAACTACTTTTATCCATCTTTAAGCAGAATTACATTCATTTTCAGTTATTTTCAGCTAATTTTGTTTTGTAGACTGATGCAGCCATCTATCGGCCGGAACGGGAACGAAAAGTTAAACGCAAGTTAACTTCCGATAACTTCATTTTCTTTCGAGTTGATGGGATAATTCATAAAAAAATTTTTAAAAAGTATTATTAATACTTAGAATTGTCAAGTTTATATGATTCAACAGAAAATTTAAAAACATGGTATATAAAAAGTTCTTTTTCAATTCCTACTATTAGTTCACACTCTCCCTATATATATCTTGTTCAAATTTTCAATCGTAATAAATACTTTTTATTCATCCACTCAAGTTCAAATACATTTTTTTAAACTTGTAGTGGATGGCACTGGATGTTAATACAGTTTTTTCAAATATTAATTCATTAATTAAATTTAATTAATCGATTTTAGTTTTAGACCTAGAGCGTCTCTTGCTCTTGAATATTAATTTCCCTCTTCTTACTCTGTAAACGGTATAGTACTGTAGTAGCGCGGGCTCCTCCCGTCCGTAGGTTGCGGGATCGAATCCCTAACCTGACAAACTTTTCTCCTCTCTTCCCCCCCCCCCTCCTAATCTCGCACAGTAGGCAAGGTTCTGCGCAGGCAATCCTTTTTTTCAATTCCTACTATTAGTTCACACTCAAATTTTTCTTTGTTGACCTCAGTAGGAATTGACTTTAAAAATTTTGTTTTTATATCACTTGTTATCTGTAATTGTTTTGTTCTGCTTCAAAAAACGAATCTCTTTTAGGATTTCTAAAACGGCTTACTTTTATTCGTACGACTAGGTGCCCATGCGACCCTTTCTCATGCGATTTAAAAATTTACGATAAATTTTATAGCGAGGTTGTGGTTTTGTAGTAGGAGAAAGAAGAAGCGGTTCCTTGTAGCACTTGTTTATTTGTCAAATAACAATGGTGCCGCGAGGATAATACAAAACCAATTACAAAACACATTTGGACGCAAAATTGGAGGTGAAGAATAAGACTCAACAGGGGAAACATGAGATATGTACACGTCAAAACACCTTTGTAGAAAATATAACCTTTTTCCTTACGGGGTGGGATAGCATGTATACCCAAGAATCATGGCCCAAGAATGAATATATACGATATCTATATATATATATATATATATATATATCTATATATATATATATATACAAATATATATACACACACACACACATATATATATATATACATACATCCATATATATATACACACACACATATATATATATTATACATACACACACACACACACACACACCACACACATATATATATATATATACATACATACATATCATACTATCATACCTACCTATATATACACACACACCACACACACATATATATATATATAATATATATATATATATATATATAATATATACATCTATATATATACATATACATACATACAATGCATACATACATACATATATATACACACACACCACACACACACACCACACACACATATATATATATATATATATATATACAATAACCCCTTATATGGCCGTTCTTACAAAGGGGTATGCATTTCCCGTTCTAAAGAGGGAATTGGAAAAATGGGCCCCGTAAGCTAAAGGTTAAAAGTTAAGTATGACACAAAACTCCGGAAATGTGATCTTTACATTACATAACCTCTTTGTGCCACACTATTTGACCGTTGCCGTTTCGACGCATCCAGGGAAGAACTTTTAAAGCCAAAAGTCAATATTTCACTTCGATTTTTAAACAAACTATACAATGTGTCATTCTAAATTAACAATTCCTCAGAAGCGGATACTCTAATCTTTTAAAATGGCACCTCATTTATTGATTTTAGTTAAGTATGAAGGGAAAAAAACAACTTTTTAGAAGTAAATATAGGGTTTCCCCCATGCAAAAGAATTTTATACAGGTACGCGGATGTGCCAATAAATAAACTGATTAATGAAATCACAGAATGATAATAAAGCAACCGATTTTTTAAATTTAAAAGTTCAGTGTGATTGATAATGGTAAAATAAAAAAAAGCTAGCCTGCGCGCCATCTAGGGGAAGACCAATGTTTTTAGTTTATACTTCGATTTTTAACAAACAATAAGATGGTCGCATCTGTAAATTAACAATTCGTCAGAAGCGGAGATCTTAATCTTTAAATGGTACCTCCATTTATCGATTTTGGTTAAGTATGAAGATAGAAAAGGGATGGAAACTAAAAAACACCTTTGAGAAATAATATATATATATATATATATTATATATATATATATATATATTATATATATATATATATTATATATATATATGTATATCAATCATTGGACGAGAACTTATGGCTAATTTGATAACCGAAAGCTATATTAAAGACCCGATGGTAACCTCTTTAAATGCATTTTCTAGAAAACTCATTTTTCAGTTACTTTTGTAAACGAGGAAGCTATACTTTAAAAATACTTTAAAAAGTTTTCAATATATTTCAATGAAATTTTGTAATAGTGCTTTACATATTACTTACATATTACTATGTTTTGAACTAAAAGCTAAGGTAAATGTGGTAATTGAATCATTATACAGGTATCTGTACTTATAAAAAATGAATTTTTTTTAAAAAAACAGTGTTTTTAGCCAAGTGCACAGTAATGCATAGAATAAAGGAAATTAAAATATATTGAGTTGAACTGAGTGTAGGGTGTCTGGGGTAAGCACTCGATTGTACTAAAATTATAAATATTTCCCTCTATTTTACAATGTTATGAAATGTTTGCCGAAATTATATTGTGTTTCATGATTTTATATCATATTTGAACTAAAAATATATGTACCATAGGCGTAGCGTGCTTCTTACTTTTTTTTTTTTTTTGGGGGGGGGGGGCATGAATTGAATCAGTTAGGGTTCTCCTCAGCGCATTGACTGCCGGACGGGTCCTTAAAAATATGAAATATTGTGTGAAATATTGTATGAAATATTGTATGAAAATATGAATATTGTATAAAATATGAAATATTGTGTGAAAACTATTGTATGAAATATTGTATGAAAAATATGAAATATTGTATGAAAAATATGAAATATTGTGTGAAATATTGTATGAAATATTGTATGAAAATATGAATATGTATGAAAAATATGAAATTATTGTGTGAAATATTGTATGAAATATTGTATGAAAAATATGAAATATTGTATGAAAAATATGAAATAATTGTGTGAAATATTGTATGAAATATTGTATTGAAAAATATGAAATATTGTATGAAAATATGAAATATTGTGTGAAATATTGTATGAAATATTGTATGAAAAATATGAAATATTGTATGAAAAATATGAATATTGTATAAAATATGAAATATTGTATGAAATTTTTAAAAAATTGAATAACAATAGACTTGATGTTTGAGTAGTATTCAAAGTTATACAGTGAGAAAATAAATATAATATAAATAAAATGACCCAAAAAATATAGCGTCGAATTTTTGTTATGGATCATATCATTGTTAGAAACTATGTTATGGCTAAAGCAGGGCTGTCCAGAGACTTTTCGGGGCCTGGGACAAATTTCTGTTGGGGGCCCCAAGAAAATAAAAAATGGAAAGAGACGAAATACACATTCAAATTAAGTTACTTATACTTAAAATTTTATTACATGAATGATTAACATAATTATTTTATTTCATTGCACTTCTCTCTTGTTATATTCTCCATTAAATAGGACATCTTCCATTCACAAAAAATTTTTGCTATCTCTTTTAGTAGTAGTACTGTCTTCCATTTATTAGAGAGAATGTAATTTTATAGCAGTTAGGACTAAACAGTTATATTTTTCATTAAAACTAAATCGCGTATTTTTCAGAAAATATTTTGGTGTAAGAGAAATCTAATTAATCGAGTAATTTTTTGTTATATATTTTGGGGGCCCCTTTTTTCAGGAGATTATTTTGAATTTGAAGTACGGTACAAGTTTCAGAATTTTCTTTGGATGAATCTAATAAATTATTATTTTTTAACTTTTTGTGGACCCCTCCGGCAGTTAGGGGCCTGGGGCAAAGTGCCCCAGTTGCCCCCCTCTCTGGGCGGCCCCTGGGCTAAAGACATAATCTGAATCTTCAGTTTCATAATCTGAAAAAAAGGGGAAAAGACCAACTTTCTTAAAGTTTCTCTACCATTTTCCGATTTTAACTGAACTTCTATTAACGTTTTAATTTACTTCAAGTTAAGTTGGGGGACACGTGCCCCCCCCCCCCCCATTACGCCTACGATCAGTACTGTATATATTTTTTAAAAAGTGCTTCGTAGATACCTTAAGGCTGCTATGTACTAAGAAATAATAGTATTTCCCTTTTCCTCTTCTTGCAGATTCTTGGGTGGGAGGAGTCCA
This sequence comes from Dolomedes plantarius, assembly GCA_907164885.2. Lineage (NCBI taxonomy): Eukaryota > Metazoa > Arthropoda > Arachnida > Araneae > Dolomedidae > Dolomedes > Dolomedes plantarius. The sequence continues at coordinate 142,717,238 of OU015499.1, read as the reverse complement.
GTTGACAGTTCTAGAATTCTACCCCCCTTAGGATTGACATTTTGAGGGATTGTAATGGTTCTCTCTCTATAGGGTGTGTTAAGCGCTGTCCCCAAATTTTTTATTTAAAATATATTTTTGTCACCTATTTACAGGTACATAAATGCCGATAATCCAATAAAATTGGCATTGTCAGATAGCCTGAACTTGTCTGCAAAGCGCTACCGGATTCATTTTATAAATTTCGTCCACCTAATGAATTTATGAGCGTTTAAAACACACTATACCAGATTTTTTCCCGAATAATTTAATTTAAAAATATTTCATTATAAAAAAAACGAAAAAGGTACACAAATGTAAAATTTCTATCTCTATGACGGAGTATAATTTTAAAAAAATCTTTGATTCCAAGTCGGCAATCCGTGGACAAATTTTCTCCATAGGTTAACATAGAGGTGAGCGAATCCAATAGGATTTGTACATAGCAGCCTTAAGGGGACAGGAGACCCTTCAAACTCGATTTTTTTCAATTTTCAATTTTTAACTGTATATACAAAATGAGAATAATAATTTTTCTCTTTTACTATATTGAAGATTCCCAGAATTCAAAATAAGGATTGTTTTGGAAGAATAATTCCTGTTTTTCAAAAAAAAAAAATTTTTTAATTTTAACATTTCTGAAAACACTCACCGTGCGCATTCCATATCAATTAAAAACTTTAAATTGTTTATATAAGTTTACCATATATGTATGAATATAATTGTGCATTTTTTTTGCATGAACCTAAAGTTTTAAATATTATTTTTTCTAGTCCGCCCGTTATTTTTTATATTTTTGCATGTTTTCACTTAATTTTATGGTCTTTAAATATAAAACTGATTGTGATTTTAAAGAATTATGCACAGTTTTGTGGTTAAAAACTTCAATAAACAAACTTGAGAAAATTGGAAGAAATCACAAAGAAATAAATACGCATGGAACATTTTGAAAATTCTAGGATTTTTGAAGAATTTTTTGAAAAACAGGTCTTATATTTTACCAAAATACTTATTTGTGAATTCTAAGTATCCTGAATGCATTAGAAAGAATATTAAATATCTCATTTCTATGTACAACAAAATATGAATATTTAAAAAAAGGATGTCAAAGGTCCCTTGTTCCCTTAAGGGGAGTGGTCACTTTTACGTACCTTTAAAAGTATCATGTTTAGACCTATGCTGGATTGTATGCACTATTCATGATTTTTGCTTGATTTACAAGAAATTTTTTGAGTAACTGCCTATAATACTGTTTATTATATATGCAATATTTCAAGGTAATTAATAAAAAATAAAATGATTTTTTATGCATAAAAAGTGAATATTTTTAAAAATCGAGCATTTTGCAGTCACTACTGTGCGCATTCTATCAAAATAAATTATTAAGTTACATTAATAATTGCTTACTATATGTGATTAAACACTTTAGACAACAAAATCCACCAAATTTTTGAACCTTAATATCTTTTAATTTTTTAAAGAATTTTTTATAAGCTTTTACTCAGTCATTTTTGAAATTTCTAATTAAAAGTAGCACGTACTAAAATGTTTTAATATATTTTAGAATACCGTTGCTGGATATTGTTGCCTGAAGTATTGTAATCACATATAGTAAAAAATTATTAATGTACCTTAATAATTTCTTTTGGCAGAATGAGCACAGTAGTTGACTGCAAAATGCTCGATTTAAAAAAAATATTCACTTTTTATGCATAAAAAGTCATTTTTATTAATTACCTTGATGAATTGCATCTATAATAAACAATATTATAGGCAGTTACTGAAAAATTTCATGTAAATCAAGCAAAAATCATGAGTAGTACATACAATCGAACATAGGTCTAAAATGATACTTTTAAAGGTAAGTAAAAGTGACCACTCCCCTTAACCAAGAAAAACGACGAATTACTAGATAACTCCCTGTAAATGAAAATCTAAACTACGGGATCTTTTAGAGGAAAATATAGATTTCCCAAAAGAGCCATTAACAGCTTTTTGTAATCGCCTCCCGTAGTTTCAAAACCAGCCACCGATGAGCAAAGCGAAAACATCCTGAGCCGTGCACACATTTGCGGCCGGACGCGACGTTTATAATACATTTTGCGCGGTTGCGAATCGCTTAGTTCCGCCTCGTTACCGGGGCCAAGAGAACCCTTTTCCGAATACGCGAGATTCCTCGGCGTCAAACTGTCGGATTTCGGAGGTGAACAGAACGAAAAAAAAGGAAATGAATATCGCTCCCTTTTAACTCTGAGGAGACTTGGTGCAAAAAGGGATCTGACGAAAGTGATACCATTTCAGCAGAAATTAAGTCGGTGGTCTAACAGAAGATTTCCTCCCCAAAAATTCCCGGCAACCCTAAAATGAAGCTACAAACATTCCGTTCCGTGTCGCTTCTTCATATTGCGTTTTTTTTTTTATATAAATGTTTTTGGAAAGTTGAATGTTTTTATTAAAAAATTCGGTAGATCCATCAAAAATGTAGCCACCAACAGCTTTTACTGAGGTCATCTAAACGACGAGGGATTATTAATTTCGATTCGTTGAGGCACTGACATGTTTTTTAAAACATTTTTTCACAATAAGCCTCATTTTGGCGAATAATGAAACTTCATAATCTTGTAACTAATATATATATATATATATACTATATATCTATAATATATATATATATATATATATATATATATATATAATATATATATATATATATATATATATTATATATTATATATATACTATATATATATGACAGGTTTTTACATGCGTATTAATTTAGTCCTTCATGACGCAGTCGTATTTGGAGGCCGGTCATGATGACACTTTAATTTATAATTTAATTTATTCTTCAAAATTTAAAATGTAAACCCTAGGTATACCACATCATTTCGCCATTTTCCTCGACCTCTCACTTCGCGACATACGTCCTTTCAGCAACGCGTTTTACCAGGCTTTGTCCCTTACTTTTTTAATCTCCGTAGCATAACTGCACTCTGGAGTGTCATACGCAAAACGTTATATAACCAAACTAGAGTGGTTTTGTTTGGTGCTGCCTTTGCCTTCTGCTTAATTTCCCGTTAACTATTTGTTCCTGATTTAGGTAAGTTCAAGTCGTAACATATATATATATATATATATATATATATATATATATATATCTGTACACCGGACGTAAGGACACTAAATTACCATTATAGTCTTTTACGGGAGAGCTAAATGAAATCCACCTAGTGCTCTTTACCTCGATACAATCATGGAACATGGTGCATAGTCCATCCGGCTAAATCTCTTCCATATAAGCGTATAAGTGAATGCTTTGCACCACTGAAAAGAGTTGCACAAATATGTAAGAATAATAATGTTAAACCAAAGCGTTTAAAACCGAAACATGAGGGTAAACTAAATCAAGAAAACCGAAATTCATGTGACCAGAATCATTGTAGAGTTAAATCAAAGTTCTCTTGCGACCACGAGAACGAAGACACCGGAGGATATATTTTTAGCAATAACTGAGACTTTTGGATTCCCATGAGTGAGATCGAATCAAACAATCTGTATATACAGAATAAAAAGCGTAGGTATGCGGCACAAAATCGACGTAAAAAGATGTAAACATTAGCGGCTGGCCGCAATTTTCTAGCGTGTGTCAACATGGATTACGCACTGAAATCAGTAATGCTGGAAAGCGAGATGCACGATCAAGTGAAAATTCGGAACAGTCTCGAGAAAGAAAACAAAAAGAAATTAATTCATTCCCCTCAGAACAAACTCATTTCCCCCGCGTATCGAATTAGACTGGTTGTGGTGAAGGGGCTGTATCCACATTTAAGAGGTGCGCTTAGGGGCACAAAAATCATTAAAAAATTAATTTAAAAAAACTAATTGAGCCCCGAATTTCGTTTTTCCTATTTTAAGTTTCTCGGGTCCTAAACATTAACTGTACTGAATTTGGTCGCGGTGGGTGAAACAGTCTATGATTCTATAGCGGACAAAAAAACAGACAAGCTCTTTTATATATATAGATGACAGGTAATGGTAGCATTCCTTACATATGTTACTTTCAGTTTAGTGTGTTGCAAAAGAAAATATAAAAGTAAAAGCGACCGTGCTGGTCGCGAGTATCGGAAATTCCTCTATCTTAATTTTTATTTTTAAATAACGATTAAAAAAAAAATTCCGTTATATTAGACTTTATGCCGTTGTGCAGGCGTCCATAACGTTCCACGCTGGCCCCCAATAAGTCATAAATGAAACAACAGCGCAGATAATAATGTCAATATCACTGGATGCGCAGAGACTAATTTTCTCCGCGGGGACGCCTAGTTAGTTCCCAGATGCCTGGGCGGGAGATGGAAAACAATCAACAGTCACCTGCTGGATATCAACGCGATCCTCGGCGTTTAAAACAGTGACCTACTCATCCTCGCCGAGAAAACGCAAGCATCCGCCTGCGCCGCACCACCCCTCCGTCGAAACATCCCTCAGACATCACCATGCAGCGGAGAGAGAGAGAGAGGCTTTAAACAAATTAACAGAGCACATCTTTGACGGCGAGAAGAGATGCGAAGAGATCAAAGCAAGATCTCTTTTTCTGATTCGATAAGACATGCCGCTGTTATAGGAGATACGGAGATTTTTTTTTTTACTTCTTTCTTTTCCGTTCGAATTCCGAAAGGTTCGCCGAAATACGAGGAAGCGTTCGACAGGTTGATAAAGGGGTTGTGCGTGTACGTTCTCGATGGCAGAGGGTTGGATGGGTGGAGGTCATAGTAACGGGATGTTGTGTAGAATAAAGATATATATTGTTATCTATATATATAAAACAGTTCCGTAACTGACTCACTGACTGACATACAACGCGCAGACCAAACCGCTGGACCTAAAGGGCTGAAATTTTGCATGGCGATTCTTCTTATGGTGCAGGAATGCACTAAGAAAGATTTTTCAAAAATTCTTTAGATTTTTTTAAATTAAATTTTTAAGCTGTTTCAGTGACTTTTTTTAAGTTTGCATTTAAAATAATAATTTGAGGGTTATAAAATTTATATCACGAGAAAGATCATAAAAAGTCCTTTAAAATGAAATCTTTTTCGAATCTTTACCTCCATTTTCTGATTTTTGGTGAATTTTTAAAGATCTACTTTTGGAATTTAATTTATTAAATGCTGATCACGTTATTTCTTTTTCTGGTACTTTAAATAAATTTATCGTCACGTGCATAACAACTAAATAAACAAAAAATATTTTCTTTCCTTGCTAATGCGGCAGACGATTGGACATTATCCAAAAAAAAATATTAAAATACAGTAAAGAAATGTTCTACAAACTGGTACTATATTAACTGTACTATATTCTTTAGTATTCTTTATTTTAAATTTAATTTGAATATTTTCTTCTACATATTTTGTCTATAAAATTATCCTTTACGATTTTCTTATATATATATATATATATATATATATATATATATATATATTTGGCATGAATTGCATACATTGACAGTTGTATTTAATTTAAATGTACTCCCTAGCGAAGTACGGGTTTTCAGCTAGTATACATAAATGGAAAGAAAAAATTTACTATTAGAAAGGTGAAGAATTATAGTTTTTTATATAAAACAGTTCCGTAACTGACTGACTGACATATAACGCACAGACCAAACCGCTGGACCTAAAGGGCTGGAATTTTGCATGACGATTCTTCTTATAGTGTAGGGGTGCAGAAAGAAAGATTTTTGAAAAATTCTTCTTAGATTTTTTGAAATTAAATTTTTAAGTTTTTTTTACAATATTCTTTAAAGTTTGCATTTAAAATAATATTCCGAGGGTTATAAAATTTATATCGCGAGAAAGATCGTAAAAACTCGTTTAAAATGAAATTTTTTTCGAATCTTTACCTCCATTTTCTGATTTTTGGTGAATTTTTAAAGATCCATTTTTGGAATTTAATTTATTAAATGCTGATCATGTGGTTTGTTTTCTTTTTGTGATACTTTAAACTAATTTTGCGTCACGTGCATAAGAACGAAAATAGACAAAAAAAATTTTTAATGCGGCAGACGATCGGACATTATCCAAAAAAATATAAATACAGCAAAGAAATGTTCCTCAAACTGTACTATATTCTTTAGTATGTTCTATTAGATTTAATTTGAATATTTACTTCTACATTATTTTGTCTATAAAAATATCCGTTACGATTTTTTTTATGAATATATTTTTTCGTTTTGTTACATCAATTGCATACATTGATCGTTGTATTTATTGTAAATATATACATACATACATACATACATACATACATACGTATATATATATATATATATATATATATATATATATATATATATATATATGGCATAATTGCATACATGACTGTTGTATTTAATTTGAATGTACTCCGTAGCGAAGTACTGGTTTTCTGCTAGTTAAATATAAATACTTGCATAGTAAGGCACAGATGACATCCATTTCCTATGTACGAAGAAAAATATAAAAAGAGATTTACAGAACCCAGAGGGTAAGCCGAATCAAGGAGACATTAATCTATCTAATGATGCTGGTTACATAAATTTTGGTTTTAACTCTTTATATATACAGTGGAACCTCGATATATCGAACGTGAAGGGGAACGAGAAAACTTCGAACTATCGAGAATTTCGATATACCGAGGTTTGATATATAGTGTTAGCAAATTCAAGGGGAATAGGAAAGCTTCTATTTATCAAGGAATTCGATTATATCGAGGTTTTACTGTTAGTTTATATATATATATATATATAAGAAATAGATGAGAGAGAAAACCAGTAATAGCCCTAAAGCTACTTGCAGCCAGGTACAAACAACATGAAAAGAAAAGTATGAAAGAGGTTTAAGACAGCATTTCTTCATCAGCGGTGTGAATGCTGTCTAAAAACCAATGGATTGTTTCCGATGAGTATGATCTATACAATAAACACACTCAGACACCGAACAACCCATGAAAAACAGAAGAATTGATTAAAAATTGAATAATCGTACTTAACCAAAGAACACCATGCCTGGCGCTAGAGAGAGTGGAAGTTAAGAACATGTAACCGCAAGATGACTGACGTCACAAAACTTGCAACCATGGAGATAATGGATTCTCAGTTACAGACTTACTATGGTTACCGTATTTTAGCACTATTATATCCTTAATAATTTAGTTTTTTATTATTATTACTAAGAGTTATTTTTATTATTATTTTTATTTTTACTTATGATTTTTATTTTATTTTTTATTTTTAGTAGTTATTTTTTCTATTTTATCTTATTGTTATGTTTTACTTATTAAATGGAACAGAACAAACTATTCATTAAAACTAAAACAACCAATTATGTTTTTGGATTGACTTTCAGGGTAATTATTCCGTGTTAGTAGAGCTTTCAATTCTAAAATATGCTTAATCCTATTGTCTTTAGAACGTAGCCTATTTATACGAACTAACTGATTTACAATAATGTTATTAAAAACAGATTTATGTAAACAGGTTAGAAAATTTTGAAATTAACAATATTAAAATTATAGTCAGATCTTTTGTCGTATAAGTCAAAAGTAAATTTGCTGTGAGAATTTAATTAATATTAATATCTAAAAAGTTTACATTAATATTCATGGCTACTTATATATATTAATATATATATATATATATATATATATATATATATATATATATATATATATATATATATATATATATATATATATATATATATATATATAAATAATAAAAATTACGAAATGCTTATTCCGAAATTCCCTTTCCTAACAAAGAACAATCACTTTTCTTAGACGCAATCTTGGACCAACGCAATTTAAATATTTTATCAGACCTTTAGCCACTTGGCAACACCCATCCCAGCAACTAAACGGCCCCGTAGAATGAGCGTGTAAATTCATATTACCATCTATATATATATAAAACAGTTCCGTAACTGACTCACTGACATACAACGCACAGACCAAACCGCTGGATCTAAAGAGCTGAAATTTTGCATGGCGATTCTTCTTATGGTGTAAGGGTGCACTAAGAAAGGTTTTTGAAAAATTCTCCTTGGATCTTTTAAAATTAAATTTTTGAGCTGTTTTTGTAACTTTTTTTAAGTTTGCATTTAAAATAATAATTTGAGGGTTATAAAATTTATATCACGAGAAAGATCATAAAAATTCCTTTAAAATGAAATCTTTTTCGAACCTTTACCTCGATTTTCTGAATTTTGGTGAATTTTTAAAGATTCATTTTTAGAATTTAATTTATTAAATTCCGATCACGTGATTTTTTTTTCTGGTACTTTAAATAAATTTATCGTCACGTGCATAACAACTAAATAGACCAAAAAAATATTCCTTTTCTTTCTAATGCAGCAGACGATTGGATATTATCCAAAAAAATAAATATCCCTTACGATTTTTTTTATAAATATATATATATATATATATATAATATATATATATATATATATATATATATATATATATAATATATATATATATATATATATATTATATATATATATATATATATATAATATATATATATATATATATATATATATATATATATATATATATATATTACATCAATTGTATACATTGATTGTCGCATTTATTATAAATATATATATTATTTTTTTGGTATAAATTGCATACGTTGACCGTTGTATTTAATTTGAATGTACTCCGTAGCGAAGCGCGGGTTTTCAGCTAGTTACAGTATATAGTCCTGAAAATTGCCATCCTTGTTGATACTATTGTAATATCTATTAAACATACAGAGTAATGCAGGCATATAGTCATGTGATTATCAGAATACGTGTCTATAATCCTACAACTCTAATCCGGCGAAATGTCGGGATACTTCTATACTACGATGAGGTCTAACCAATTATAAATTTCTAACCCACTGCGGCCGAAACGGTAAATAACTGTTTTACATAAGCTTGGTGGGAAGACACGGTCTTTTTTCGCCACTTTCGCTGTCTGTAATTGTCTTGGGCTTTTTTTCTCTGCGCTCGCTGTATCTAAGCTGTTATCATGCCTCCCAATCCGACTTTTAAATAAAAGTATCGTTAGTATTTGACCTGTGCTTCTTTTCCTATATATATATACTAGCGGACCCGACAGATGTTGTGCTTTTCAAACGTTGTAAATCCATAAATCATAAAATTATTTTAAGGGCACTCACTACCCTTAAATCTTTAAAACATTCGAATTTTGAAAAAAATGTATGTTAAAACCTGATCATTTCTGAACAAAATAATGCAAACCGCATTAAAATATTCCGATTAGTTCCGGAGATATTGATATTCTAAATATTTAATTACTAATCAAGTTTATGGTAAGAAAAATGTTAACCTCATTTTTCTCAAAATGTAATTTTGCATCATTCCGCAACTGATATCTCAAAAACTATGAAACAGAATTCCATGAAATTTTTATCATTGCATAATCGTATTATTTTATTGCGTCTGAACTAGAGTTATAGCAATCGCTGCACGTTTTGTTATTTTTTCAGTGGTAAATTAATACAAAAATTTAAGGAAATTTTAAGTATATTTTGAGCAATTTTTAAAAAATTGAAAAAATATTTTTATGTTGAATGTTTTATGTTCAATTGTATTTTGAATTATTTATTTTAAATATAAAACAGGAATTATACATTTAAGTGTAAAATTAATTTCATAATTCTGCACGCTAGCCAGTATACAATAAAAATGTTTAAAAAACAAGGTATATCTAAAGCATTTTTAAAAAAAAATATTTAAAATTATTTTGAGAGTTGAAAATTTGTTTATTAAAATAAATATATCACTTTATCATATACATAAAATTTTGGGAAATTGGAAGTAAATTGAAATAGTTACAAAGAGTCAAAATGTATGAAAATATGCGTTATTTCCTCAACTTAAGAGTCGTGAGTCCCCTTAATAAACTATAAATTGTTTGGACCGTTTTGATGAAAAAAATATGTAAAAAAAATTATTTTAAAAAAACCTTACACCACCACGCGTACAGTTATCACAACTCGACCTATCTTAAAATTAGCAAGAATGTGGACGAAATTTCTTAATATGGCTATTAGTATGACTAATCAATGAGCCGTTCAATACTTCATAAGTTGCATAGAATCAAATGAGAATTGACAATTTAAATTTGTAGGTTAAGTTAATTGTTGTTCAAAGCACGTGTATATAGCATTAAAATTCATGAAGAAGAAAAAAAAATTTCTGAAACGCGATTGCAGCGCTTCCTACGGATCCAATTATTGAATAAACGTGTATACATCATTAAAATTCATGAAAATAAAAAAAATTCTAAAACGCGATTGCAGAGCTGCCTAACGGATCCAATTGTGTACCTAAATTAACCAAAGATCAACAACAACACATAAATAAGTAAATTAATTAAAAAAACATTTTCTATCGGATCAAATTGTGAATCTAAACCATTCTCGAATCAACATAATCGCACACACAAAATTTCATAAAAATCAGTCCAGCCGTTTAGGAGGAGTTCAGTGACATACACACGGACAGAAGAAATATATATATATACTAGCGGACCCGACAGACGTTGTCCTGTTCAAACGTTGTAATTCTAGCTGAAGTACCCGGCGATGCCCGGGATTTTAAGAATGTTTGTTAACCAAAATCAATTTAAAAATTATCACAGTATAAATAACATAGAAAAAAAAAGCATGCGAAATGTTATACATATTAATATTATGAAAACCCAATTAAAAATGTATAAATGTATAATAAACTCCTCAGATTTCAGCTATATTCGGTATTTCATCATAAAAAAGCTGAAAAAAATAAAAATAAATAAAAATAATAATTTTAAAAAATAACAATTTCAAAAAATTAAAATAAAAAAATTATAAAAGGAAATAAAATAATAATTAAATAATTAAAAAAATAATAAAATAAAAGCTGAAATAAAAAAGCCTTTAAAAAAAAAAGCTGAAATAACAGGTCTAGCAAAATTTACACAACTCTGGATTCGAAACCGGGTTGAGAGCATGATACTTTCCAACTTGGCGACCTTTCGAACGCGCCACGATGACACGGTGTTCTAGTGGGTAAAGTGAAACATATTCGCTATTGGAAAGTTGTTGTGGGCTGGTGATTATACATGTCAGAGGAGTTTTTAGTCAGAAATAAGTTAGCAGGATAGAAGCTTAGTCTTTAGCTCTTCAATAGACACAAAGATATAGGCGAGGAGGATTCAAGTAACGATTAAAAAAGATCTCGTGTCCCTAAACGTGGTTGATTCGAATTTTCCATCGCGTGTCGAGAGTATCAATATGCCGTTGGATCTGATGCATTTTAGAGTATAAAATCTGACTTGAAAGATCATTATTTTCATTTATTATTCTGGTTTAATATGTGACTTGAAACTTTTTGATTTATTTATTTTTATTTTTTCGCTCGCCGTTTGCTAACTAAACCTAACGTGGACGCCATTATCTAGAGGGGTGATTTCACAAACTGTAACAGCTTCCATTTACCGGACGCACCCCCTTATAAATTGTTGGTTTTTTATTAATTAATTAAAAATATAAAAACATATTCTATCGGATCAAATTGTGAATCTAAACCATTCTCGAATCAACATAATCGCACACACAAAATTTCATAAAAATCAGTCCAGCCGTTTAGGAGGAGTTCAGTGACATACACACGGACAGAAGAAATATATATATATATATAATGTTTGAAGCAAATTTCTGTGCAGAATTTCTTGATAATTTAAAATTATAAAATTTCACAACGGAATAGCTCAACTTTGAAATTTAAATTCGCTCGTTTCTTTGGCGAATTTTTACTTCAGGTGCAAAATCTTTTGTGAGAGGCATTTTTTTTGTTCCGACTCGTAACTTATCCTTAATGGGCGCCAATGAATTGCTCCGGTCGGATATAATATGAAATATAATATACAATGGAACGGATATAATATACAATGAAAATCTTCAGGAGCAAAATCAAATCCGTCCCCAAATAATGGTCTCACGTAGTTAAATAAATAAATTAAAACCCGCGAAGACCAATTCTATCAGCACTTTTAATTCTGGCTTACATCTGTTCCAAGCAGTGGTTTTCCCACGACCATTTAAAATAGATTTCTCATGTCAATACCCTCCCCCCCCCCTCCGAACGAACGAACACACACACACACACACACATTGGCTAATTTCCTCACAAGCAGTATTTGGGCTTGAAAATGGATTCTCAATTATCCCGGCATGACCTCATCGTGTTCATTAGCTCAGAAAATAAGGCGAAGATATCGAGCTACCTTCCCGTCCTTTGTTTTGAGCGTAACTCGTTCTCTTCCGATATCCTCGTGGTGTGTGTGTGGTGGCTGCGGGAATGTTTTCCGCGTTCATTTCCCTCCATTTTTTGGTGACCTCGCCAGTTTTCTTGGTGTGTCCGTGTCACAGTCTGTTTATCTTAAAGATCAAACTGGTCAGAGGCCCCTATGTATAGCGGATGCCGTGGAATGCGTTGGAAACAATTCTGGACTCGCTTAGTCCGATAATATATAATTGCATATGATGAATATTAGAATAGGGCGGTAGATCCAGAAAGGTATTACAATGAGAACTTCCCAAGCACGCATCAAGACAAAAGCGGTCGTAGGTATATCGACGGACACTTGAATCTCCCGAATGTTAAGGCACGAAATCCCTCGTTATTTTGTGAAGAGTGGCATAAAATTAATCTGGGGATTTCAGGATTCTTGACTCCGATATCTTATATATCTATCCAGTGGTATATATATATATATATATATATATATATATATATATATATATATATATATATAGAGAGAGAGAGAGAGAGAGAGAGAGAGAGAGACTGACTCAGGAATTTTTAAAGATGGTTAGAATAGTATTTATGTTTTCATTTGGATAAGCTGTAATGGGGGGGGGCGCTATAGTAATGTTACAATGACGTAACTTTTAGGATAGAATCGGCTGCTGTTTCGCCATAACCGTCACTTACGGAATTGGGGCGTGTATGCATCTTTTACTTTGCATTAGGATTATTTATGATCACGTGATTTCTTTTTCTGGTACTTTAAATAAATTTATCGTCACGTGATAACAACTAAATAAACAAAAAATATTTTTTTCCTTGCTAATGCGGCATACGATTGGACATTATCCAAAAAATTTATTAAAATACAGTAAAAGAAGATATGTTCCTCAAACTGTACTATATTAACTATACTATATTCTTTAGTAGTCCTGTTAGATTTAATTTGAATATTTTCATCTACATTATTTTGTCTTTAAAAATATCCCTTACGATTTTTTTATAAATATATATATTTATATATAGTTTTACATCAATTGTATACATTGATCATCGTATTTATTATAAATATATATATTTATTTTTTTTTGGCATCAATTACATACATTGACCATTGTATGTAATTTGAATGTTCTCCGTAGCGAAGTGCGGGTTTTCAGCTAGTATATAATAAAAATTTAGAGTTCATTTATTTTTAAAACAGTTGCTTATTTCTTTTCTCTAATTTTGCTAACATTTTCCTAATTAAAAAAAAATGCTACTACCAAAATATTTTCTTAGGGGTTGAGTGATTTTTCATCCAAAGAAAATGAGTCGTTGTAAGGAAAACAAGTTTGTGTACCACTGTTATAGACGATAAAAAGCACGCATGAAAAAAATTTTAAAAAAATCAGATAATTAATTTGGAGGTAAATGATAAAAAGCATTAAATCTGAAGATAAATTAAAATAACTTTAATTTAACCTCAAGTAATCATAGTAAATGTGGTGTGTATTATCTTACTTGTATATTTTATCTGTAACTGTTTATATAACTGTTACAGATGATATTATAACTGCTTTATGCATACTATTATATTGTATATATTATATAAAACAGTTCCGTAACTGACAGCCTGACTGACATATAACGCACAGACCAAACCGCTGGACCTAAAGGGCTGAAATTTTGCATGGCGATTCTTCTTATTGTGTAGGGGTGCACTAAGAGAGATTTTTGAAAAATTCTTCTTAGATTATTTTAAATTAAAATTTTAAGCTGTTTTTGTAATATTATTTAAAGTTTGCATTTAAATAATAATCCGAGGTTTATAAAATTTATATCACGAGAAAGATCATAAAAATTCCTTTAAAATTAAATCTTTTTCGCATCTTTACCTCCATTTTCTGATTTTTGGTGAATTTTTAAGGATTAATCCTCATAATTGAATTTATTAAATTCTGATCACATGGTTTCTTTTCTTTTTATGATACTTAAATTAATTTATCGTCACGTGCATAACAACGAAATAAACTGACAAAAATTATTGAAATACGGTAAATGATAAAATTTAAGCACTAGACTAATTGAGATGGAAGTTTTTAAAAATTTAATTCAAATGAGTAGGTTTTATGGATATTAAACATTGACCGTTGTATTTAATTTGAATATTTTCTTCTGCATTATTTTTTTTATAAAAATATCCTTTACGATTTTTTTATAAATATATTTTTTTGCATTATTTTGGCATTAATTGCATACATTGACAGTTGTATTTATTATAAATTTATATATATTTTTGGCATTAATTCCATACATTGACCGTAGTATTTAATTTGAATGTACTCCGTAGCGAAGTACGGCTATTCAGCTAGTAGACGATAAAAAGCATGCATGAAAAAAAAAAAAAAAATCAGATAATTAATTTGGAGGTGAATGAGGAAAAGAATTAAATCTGAAATTTGATTAAAATAATTTTAATTTAACCTCAAGTAATCTTAGTAAATGTGGAGTGAATTATCTTACTTGTATAATTTATCATTTTGTAATAAAAAAATATATTTAAAAAAAATTTTTTTTTTTTTTTTAAAAACTGGGTTTTAAAAAAAAATGGGTTTTAGGTCCAGCGGTTTGGTCTGTGCGTTGTATATCAGTCAGTGAGTCAGTCAGTTACGTGACTGTTATATATATATATATATATATATATATATATATATATATATATACTAGCTGAAAACCCGCGCTTCGCTACGGAGTACATTCAAATTAAATACAACGGTCAACGTATGCAATTTATGCCAAAAAATAAATATATATATTTATAATAATGCGATGATCAATGTATACAATTGATGTAAAATATATATCTATCTATATATATATATTTATAAAAAAAAATCGTAAGGGATATGCATTTTTTTTGGATAATATCCAATCGTCTGCTGCATTAGAAAGAGAAAAAAATATTTTTTTGTCTATTTAGTTGTCACGCACGTGACGATAAATTTATTGAAAGTACCAGAGAAAGAAATCACGTGATCAGCATTTAATAAATTAAATTCTAAAAATTAATCTTTAAAAATTCACCAAAAATCAGGAAATGGAGGTAAAAATTCGAAAAAAATTTCATTTTGAAGGAATTTTTATGATCTTTCTCGTGATATAAATTTTATAACCCTCAATGTATTATTTTAAATGCAAACGTAAAAAAAGTTTAAAAAACAGCTTAAAAATTTAATTTAAAAAAATCTAAGAAGAATTTTTGAAAAATCTTTCTTAGTGCACCCCTACACTATTAGAAGAATCACCATGCAAAATTTCAGCCCTTTAGGTCCAGCGGTTTGGTCTGTGCGTTGTATGTCAGTCAGTCAGTCAGTGTATGAATGGGACAGTTACGGAACTGTTTTATTTATATATATATATATATATATATATATATATATATATATATACACACAGTGAAACTTCCCTATATATATATATATATTGCTTTTTTATGACAATCTGGTCTTATTTTTACGATCTGGGTTTATTATTACAATCTGGGTTTATTACATTTTTCTCACTGGGTGATCTGCCCTGGAAGTTCTGATCTTTCGAACGGGCGGCCGTAAAATTCGGGGCCCCGGGACAAGACAGAAAAAGAGAACGCGAAAAAGAAGAAGGGCCTGTTCACATAGGAGTCCGTTGCGTAGCGTTAAGGAAAAGATGACGTTGAGACGAAAATAAGCCAATCATAGGCGTTAAAAATTTCATTGCTAATCAATCGTTTGGAGGCCTATGATTGGTTTATTTTCGTCTCAAAGTCATCTTTTCCTTAACGCAACGCAACGCAACGCAACGGACTCCTATGTGAACAGGCCCGAAGGGATGCTCTCTCCTTTCTCGAAGGCACAAACAAACCGACGAAAGAAATGAGAGTAACAGAGGGCAGTTTTTTCTTCGGATTTGTCGATGTCACACTTCTGTCAGACGTGTGGGGAAAGTGGGATGTCAGACCTCGATTGGTAACGGGTAGTGTTCTCTTTATTTTGAGGGGATACACTCTCTCGAAATGAGGCCTTTCCCGGTCACGTGGCCGGCACAGTTGCTCCTTTTTGACAGATTCGGATTCTGTGTGGGGTCAGTCTGCGTTTCCTTATATTTTAAAATTAGTGTTGTGAAAATACTAACCGCTAAGTATAAGATGTACGTTTCGTAAACAGACTTTTGACGTGGGACATGTTTTTGCGGAGGTTTTCGCGTCCAAATCGTTGCGGGACGGAAATAAATCATTCAAGGGATGGCGGTCTGTCATACTGACACCCGGGGCAGTCGCGCCGAGCGAAAGGCAAGATCGTTTCTCGTTTTTCGTCCCTCACAGTGTAATAAAAATATAACTGGGTAGAATTGTGGCCTTCGGTGAAGAACGGATGTGGTTGAAAGTACCTACTGTGGAAAGATATATACAAATACTTATATATATATATATATATATATATATATATATATATATATATATATATATATATATATATATATATACAGTGGAATCTCGATCTATCATCTATCATTTTTCAAGGGACCGATTGAAATGAACGATAAATGCGGGAAAACGATAGATGCGGAAACATAACAAAGCAATATGATCGTTGGGACTGGATAAAATGAACGACACATACGGAAAAACGATGGATCCGAAAACGATCGATCGAGATTCCACTGTATATATATATATATATATATATACTAGCTGAAAACCTGCTCTTCGCTACGGAGTACATTCAAATTAAATACAACGGTCAATGTATGCAATTAATGCCAAAAAAAATAAATTCACACACACACACACACACACACACACACACATATATATATATATATATATATATATATATATATATATATATATATATATATATATACACAGTGGAATGAATATATATATATATATATATATATATATATATATATATATATATATATATATATATATATATATATAATATATATATATATATACACAGTGGAATGAATATATATATATATATATATATATATATATATATATAATAAATATGACGATCAATGTATACAAATGATGTAAAAAAAAAGCAAAAAAAGTATATTTATAAAAAAATCGTAAGAGATATTTTTATAGACAAAATAATGTAGAACAAAATACTCAAATTAAATCTAATAAAACATACTAAAGAACATAGTACAGTTAATATATTACAGTTTGAGGAACATTTCTTTTGCTGTATTTTAATATTTTTTTGAATAATGTCCAATCGTCATTTAAAATTAGAAATAAAAAATGCATTAGAAAGAAAAAAATAAATTTTTGTAAATTTATTTCGTTGTTATGCACGCGACGATAAATTAATTTAAAGTATCACAAAAAGAAAAGAAACCACGTGATCAGCATTTAATAAATTAAATTCTAAAAATTTATCTTTAAAAATTCCCCAAAATATCAGAAAATGGAGGTAAAGATTCGAAAAAGATTTCACTTTAAAGGACTTTTTTATGATCTTTTTTGTGGTATAAATTTTATAACCCTCAAATTATTATTTTAAATGCAAACTTAAAAAAAGTTATTAAAACAGCTTAAAAATTGAATTTTAAAAAAAATCTAAGAAGAATTTTTGAAAAATCTTTCTTAGTGCACCCCTACACCATAAGAAGAATCGCCATGCAAAATTTCAGCCCTTTAGGTCCAGCGGTTTGATCTGTGCGTTGTATGTCAGTGAGTCAGTTACGAAACTGTTTTATATATACAGTGATTTCCGCTTATAAGAATCACGTTTGTTATTACTGTTTTTGATTCTTATAAGCGGTTGATTCTTATAACCGAAAGTTAGGTTTTTGGACAGGAACACACACACCTATATATACATATATTAAATAATTTACCATAAAATACTCTTTAATTTATATTAACTCTCTTTTATTAAAATTATTTTTTATAGTTTTAAAAATAAAACTTAATTTTTAGACCTATAAGTAGATACACATGATTACAGTAAAAGAAGAAAAAAATCCAACATTTGTTACAAGTTACAACATACCTGCTTAACAGTTTTAACATTTGAACTACAGGAAGGGAGCAAGAAAAAGTTTTTCACTGGTAGTTTGAAGTAATGAAGTTTTCAGAAGGCTGTTTATACCTCTTTCAATACTTATAGTCTCAGACGAAGATTTACTCGGACGGGTAAAGTTGCCCCCGGGTCAAGCTAATAGGACAGTGTTGTGGTAAAGCGTTTAAGGGGAAACTATTATGTTATGTCTAATAAAGAAAGGGGTGAATTTTTCGACTATATTCCATCCCATCTTATCAATCTTTCTTAAAAAAAAGAAAGAACTTCGTGCGTTTTGAGGTTTTAAGTAGCTTTTTTTGAAAAAATGAAAGGAAAGCGAAGAGTGTAAACTGATTCTTAAAACCGGTGGATTGATTCTTTAAAGCGAAAATTTTAACATGGAAATAATTCATTTGTTTTTGTTTTCGCGATATTGATTCTTATAAACGGTTAATTCTTATAACCACTGATCACTATAAGCGGTGGTTACTGTATATAGATTCTGAACGGAATCAGAATCACTTCCGTCGTCGTTTTCTCATCGACAGTCCCTCATTCCCGTCTCGGACTGTGATCTTCAAGGGAAGGTCGGACATTTAGGGTCAGCGAAGGATTCGCGCCTTATAGGCCCAGAGAAAGTAGCTGTAAACAAGACTGACGCGTGCGTATGACATTCATTTTTTTTTTTTCACCTGTTGGGTAAACTATTGTTAATCACTTCCAGTGTCGAAAATTACGAAATAATGAAAAAAAGCGAATTCTGTACGAGAAAGGAAACACCGACTCCCTGACCAGATGATAAAAAAAAAAATGAAAAAAAATGAGAGTTTTTACGTCCAGGAAACCTTGAAATGCGCAAAAACAGATAAATCAGAGAGAGGAGTGCGTCACTCGCACAATGCATCATTTCGGATATTTCGTTTCGGCATTAAAAAAAGAAAGAAACAGCCGGGTCATTTCCTCCGGCCCGTTTCGTCAGTCCGCCGGGACAACAATGGCCGAACGTGGCGTAAGGCCGCGACAATAGCCACGCGCCCCATCCGCGGTCTGGCGTCAGATGATGACTTCAGGCAGAAAAACGACGAAATGGCGCATTTCTGTGTACACTAATGTGTCCCGAGAGGGTTCTGAAATTCGGGTGGTCTTACTCACAAAATTCCGGCTAATCATTTTTAAGGATGCTGTGTACTAACCCTGTTGGATTCGCTCACCTCAATGTGGACTTTCAACCTCATTATTTTTAATTTTCAATTTTTAACTCTATATACCAAATGAGAATAATTAATATTCTTTTTTATTACATTGAAGACTATGAGAATTGCTAAACAAGTATTTTGTGACCAAATAAGGTCTTTTTATAAAAGATTTTTAGCTTTATGCTAACATTTTTCAAAATGCTCCCACCGCATTCCATGTCATTTAAAAACCTCAATTATTTTTATGAATTTACCATATCTATACTTATATATAAAGAGAGAGCGATTTTGTACGTGGAGGGTAATCTCCAGAACCACTGCACCTATTTAAAAAATTCTTTCACTGTTTGACAGGTACATTATTCCAGATGGACATAGGCTATATATTATGTATATCTGATCATCTATACTTATATATAAAGAGAGAGCGATTTTGTACGTGGAGGGTAATCTCCAGAACCACTGCACCTATTTAAAAAATTCTTTCACTGTTTGACAGGTACATTATTCCAGATGGACATAGGCTATATATTATGTATATCTGATCATCTATACTTATATATAAAGAGAGAGCGATTTTGTACGTGGAGGGTAATCTCCAGAACCACTGCACCTATTTGAAAAATTCTTTCACTGTTTGAAAGGTACATTATTCCAGATGGACATAGGCTATATATTATGTATATCTGATCAGTAGAAATAAAGTTAGGGGCTTAATCCTAACAATCTCCATTGTTACCGCTACTGTCTTCTACCGCTTTTTCTGCCGAACGATTCTTAGCGTGGTGCTATCGCGGTGGGCTTCTGTTCTGACGGTAGCGGTTCGAACCTAGCCGTTCTCCGGCACGCCTTTTTCTTTTAAAAAATTTATTTTAATTATTAACTACCATTAAATTAATTTAAGGTATTTTTTAGGTTATTATTAAGGTAACAAAATATTTAGAATTTATTGGCTATCAACTGGAAATTTATTGGTATAATATTTTGTTCAACCCGGACAAAGTCGGGACGGGCCGCTAGTCTATATATAAACATAACTGTGCATTGAAATTTATTTGTATGAATTAAGACCCATAAAAAAAATAATAATTAAATATGCCTTTTAATTTTTAGGTTTTCGCATGCTTTTACTTCATTTCATGGCCTATAAATTTAGAAAATGTTTGTCGATTCAAAGAATTATGCTACGTTTTGTGACAAACACTTCAACTGACTGTCCTGAGAAATTTGGAAGAAATCAGAAGAAATTTAACACGCATGGAACATTTCGAAACAATCCGTCACAATGCCCTTTAAATGCCCTTTAAATACCACGCCCACTTTTTAAAAAATGTAAATACCACGCTTAAAAATCATTTGATTAAGAAAATTTCACTTTGTGATCAAAGATTACACACACCTAGATTTTTTGGGGACACACACACGAAAAAAAAAAAAAAAAAAAAAAAAAAAAAAACGTGAATTCGGTCGAATTTTGCTATTTCGGAAGACCCTTGTGCCCTTAAGCTATGGGGGAAATGTGTCCGAGGATTGCCGAATTGGGTTTAAATAATTTAAAACAAATTGTACTCCATGATAGCAGAAAGAAATTTTACACTTGGGACATTTTCAGAGTTAAAGTGGGTAGTTCAAAGTGGACCAAGTCCATTTTTTTTTTTGCCATTTCGGAACTAACACTGCCATGATACAATAAAAAAATAATCATATTTTTCAATTAAATAATGAACTAAGTCCGTAATAGAAATTTCACGGTATTGAAGCTTGAAATTGTTTTTTTCAGGTAGTCTCTTCTAACGAAACTACCGCGGGTTATTAAGGCCGTCTGCACACGGGGCAACTCAAAAGAAACTGATAACTGACTCCAGTCACAAACCAGTCCGTGATGAGTCGTAACCTATGTAATTGAATGGAGCCACGCACACGGCGCAACTGGGTACAAACTCGTCCGACGAGTTTGTACCCAGTTATCAGTATATTGTACCAGTTATCAGTTTCTTTTGAGTTGCCCCGTGTGCAGACGGCCTAAGGTAGGATTACTTATCGTTGCTTGCCTCTTTTGTCTATATATATAAAACAGTTCCGTGACTGACTGACTGACTGGCATACGACGCACAGACCAAACCGCTGGACCTAAAGGGCTGAAATTTTGCATCGCGATTCTTCTTATATTGTAGGGGTGCACTAAGAAAGATTTTTCAAAAATTCTTCGTTGATTTTTTAAAATTAAATTTTTACGCTGTTTTAGTAACTTTGTTTTAAGTTTGCATTTAAAATAATCATTTGAGGGTTATAAAATTTATATCACGAAAAAGATCATAAAAATTCCTTTAAAATAAAATATTTTTCGAATCTTTACCTCCATTTTCTGATTTTTGATGAATTTTTAAAGATTAATTTTTAGAATTTAGTTTATCAAATGCTGATCACGTGATTTCTTTTACTGGTACTTTAAATAAATTTATCATCACGTGATAACACCGAAATAGACAAAAAAATTTCTTTTTTCTTGCTATTCTCCCCCCCCCCCCCAAAAAAAAAGCCCCGCGTATTTTTTTTCATAGCCTAACATTATATAATTGTAGGCCCAATACTAAATGAGTTTAAATTTAAAATGAGACGATGTTTATTTCTTATATATATATATATATATACATATATATATACAATATATATATATATATATATATATATATATATATATATATATATATATATATAAATATATATATATATATATATATATATCTATATATATATATATATATATATATATATATATATATATATATATATATATATATATACAATATATATATATATATATATATATATATATATATATATATATATATATATATATATATATATATATATATATATATATATATATATATATATATATACAATATATATATATATATATATATATATATATATATATATATATATATATATATATATATATATATATACAATATATATATATATACATATATATATATATTGTATATATATATATATATATATATATATATATATATATATATATATATATATATATATATACATATATATATATATATATATATATATATATATATATATATATATATATATATATATATATAACCCTGAGAGCCGACGTTGCCCCCTCCCCCCATTCAAGACTCTTGACTGGAGCCGCCCCTGGAAGGAGAGGATTGTTGTAGTTTTGTTGGATATGATAAATTCCGCGCGAGTATTTCCATCTGTGTTTCGGCATCCCGGATCGGCAGAAAATTATGGCCGGAATCGAATTACGCAGCGAAATTAATTGAGTTTTCGCATCGACCGGGGGATTCTGGCGCGACGTATAACGCCTCGCGCCGGGCAAATGAAATCACGGGAACCATTAAGCGACTTAATGCGCGTAAAAATATGGGGAAATGGGATCGTTTGATTCGGAAAGCGGAGGCTGACAGGGAGCGTGGGCAGTGGTCGCGTCGACACCAGAATGAACAATGACAAATTTTGTCCCAAATTGTCGATTCCTGTCGATAAACATCCTTCAATAAGAGGCAGAAATTGGACGGAGGAAATCCAGACTCATAGAAATCGATATATATACATGCATATATATATATATATATATATATATATATATATATATATATATATATATATATATATATATATACACTGCTGGCCACTGTAAATGCAACACCCCGAAGGAAACATGCAAATGACATGAAATTTAAAACATGCATTAGCGGAGGTGAGATATGCAAATGATTAGAATTTCAGCGCAGACGCACATCACGCGCGCCTGTGGCGCCACTTCAAAGCGCTATTTAAGGCTTGGAGATTTCGACGATTTCAAGTTCGGCAATTGTGTTTTTCTTGTGGTTTTTTCAAAAAAACGATCAATTATGCCTCGTCGAAAACAGCGATCATCTTTTGATCAAGTATCTGAGTTCGACAGAGGAAGGATAGTGGCCTACCACGATTGTGGATTATCTTTCAGGGAAATCGGTAGTCGTGTTGGACGGAACCAAACAACTGTATGCGGATATGTGATCGTTGGATGCAGGAGGGTACGACGGACCGGCGTGTTCGATCGCATCCACCTCAGCGCACCACTTCACGTGATGACAGGCAAATTGTGCGCATGGCAGTGACGGATCGCTCAGTCACATCACGAACCATAGCACAGCACATGCAGTCTGTAACGCATCATCCAGTGTCTGCGCGTACCATTCGACGCCGATTACAGCAGAGTGGTCTGTCCGCAAGACGTCCATTGCTTTGTCTACCCTTGACGCAGAAGCACAGACATCTCCGCCGCCAATGGTGCGATGACAGAAGGATGTGGACGGCAGAATGGAATGAAATTGTCTTTACTGACGAGTCACGCTTCTGGCTGCAACACCACGATGGTCGCATTCGAGTCTGGAGACACCGTGAAGAGAGGATGCTGAACAGCTGCGTTATGCACCGCCACACTGGTCCTGCACCGGGTAATATGGTATAGGGCGGTATTGGATATCACTCTCTCACATCTCTAGTACGCATTGCCGGTACTTTAAACAGCCAGCGCTACATCTCCGAGGTGTTGGAGCCAGTTGTCCTTCCTTACATTCAGGGCTTGCCCACAGCCATATTTCAACAGGATAATGCGCGACCACACGCGGCACGCATTGTCCAACGGTTCTTCGTCAATCGCCAGATTGAATTGCTTCCCTGGCCGCCTCGCTCTCCGGATCTTTCGCCGATAGAAAACATGTGGTCCATGGTTGCTCTACGATTGACCCAGATTCCATCCCCAGCTGCCACAGCAGATCAACTTTGGCAACGTGTGGAAGCTGCTGGGTCTGCTGTACCCCAAGAACTCATTGAAAGTTTCTTTGAATCAATGCCGAGGCGTGTGGCAGCGGTGATCTCCAACAATGGCGGCTACTCTGGCTACTTATTTTGGCAGGAACCACACTTCACAGAAGTCTATAAATTTAATCATTTGATACTTGGTCAACGTGTTATCTACAAAATAAATTTTGTTGTGATATCTCTTGTCTTTCTTGGTGTTGCAATTTGGGTGGCCAGCAGTGTATGTATGTATGTATATTCTGTCTATTCGCTTTATGTGCCTCGTCTCTGACCCGTTATTCTCGCCTTGAGAAATTTAAGGTAAATGCACCTATAATGGGCCATGTCCCTATAATGAGTCGCACTTTAGAAATGTCGAGAAATTAAGGGTCTATTGTTACCTAAGGCAGTAGAAGGGGTAAGGTTCATTGGCGGATAGCCAATGTATATATATATATATATATATATATATATATATATATATTATTTATAAAAATGGATATTTTTATAGACAAAATAATGTAGAAGAAAATATTCAAATTAAATCTAATAGATCATACTAAAGAATATAGTACAGTTAATATAGTACAGTTTGAGGAACATTTCTTTTACTGCATTTTAATATTTTTTTTGGATAATGTCCAATCGTCTACCGCATTAGCAAGAAAAAAATATTTTTTTGACTATTTCGTTGTTATGCACGTGACGCAAAATTAGTTTAAAGTATCGCAAAAAGAAAAGAAACCACGTGATCAGCATTCAATAAATTAAATTCTAAAAATGAATCTTTAAAAATTCACCAAAAAATCAGAAAACGGAGGTAAAGATTCGAAAAAGATTTCATTTTAAAGGACTTTTTAGGATATTTCTCGTGATATAAATTTTATAACCCTCAAATTATTATTTTACATGCAAACATAAAAAAATACGAAAACAGCTTAAAAATTTAATTTAAAAAAATCTGAGAAATTTTTTTCAAAAATCTTTGTTAGTGCACCCCTACACTATAAGAAGAATTGCCATGCAAAATTTCAGCCCTTTACGTTCATCGGTTTGGTCTGTGCGTTATATGTTAGTCAGTCAGTCAGTTACGGAACTGTTTTATATATATAGACTAGCAGCTGAGTAAAACTTGCACTACTTGTGTTCAGATGAACGTTAGTACTCCACGGCGCTTTAGAAGTCAACGTTTAGGAGTCAACGATAAACAAGCTGTTATTAACACAGATAATTTCCTGGCAGAATGCGGAATAGTCACTAGACATTCTTGGAACAAAAGAGGAGGAGATGGGATGCAGAAGTATTTTAGAATACTGTATCATGTCATTTTCAATAACAAAGAAGAAAAAAAAGTAGATTCTTAAAATCGGTAATCCAAATTCATACGATTACTTCAGGAGACAACGCCCTTCGAAGATATGAAAAAAAAGAGATTCAAGGAGACGATATTCCTGGCTAATGAGATCGGATGACTTATTTAGACAATGCTCTTGAAAATCTAGAATACAGAATCAGGCAGACAATATTTCTGTCTCATAATATAAGATTACTTGTGGAGACAATGCTTTTGAAAGTCAAGAAAAGAGATTCGGGGAACAATATTCTTAGGACAGGAGAGAGGAGAGGGGGACATACTCCTTATAGAAAAGATGATGACCTCGAATGTCGCATGCGAACAACGAAAAGAGATTCCGATACCATTAAAGTATAGTATATCTGTGGAAGTGAGAAAATGATCAGTAAAGTTGTGGTAATATTTACCGTAATTTTCGCAATATTCCTAGAATATATAAAAGAAAAAATTTATAGAGACAGTAGAAGTGAAATTCAGAGATAGAAACGAGCAGAAGAAACGAAAGGTGTGTTATAGGCACCATCTATATATATAAAACAGTTCCGTAACTGACTCATTCATTCATTCACTGACTGACTGACATACAACGCACAGACCAAACCGCTGGACCTAAAGGGCTGAAATTTTGCATGGCGATACTTCTTATTGTGTAGGGGTGCACTAAGAGAGATTTTTGAAAAATTCTTCGTAGATTTTTTTAAATTAAATTTTTAAACTGATTTTGTAACTTTTTTTAAGTTTGCATTTAAAATAATAATTTGAGGGCTATAAAATTTATATCACGAGAAAGATCATAAAAATTCCTTTAAAATAAAATTTTTTTTGAATCTTTACCTCGATTTTATGATTATTGGTGAATTTTTAAAGATTAATTTTCAGAATTTAATTTATTAAATGCTGATCACGTGATTTCTTTTTCTCTCACTTTAGATAAATTTATCGTCACGTGCGTAACAACTAAATAGACAAAAAAAATTGTTTCTTTCTAATGCAGCAGACGATTGGATATTATCAAAAAAAATATCCCTTACGATTTATATATATATATATATATATATATATTGCATCAATTGTATACACTGATCGTCGCATTTATTATAAATATATATATTTATTTTTTGTTTGGTATTAATTGCATACATTGACCGTTGCATTTAATTTGAATGTACTCCGTAGCGAAGCGCGGGTTTTCAGCTAGTCTATCTATATATATAAAACAGTTCCGTAACTGACTGACTGACTGACATACAACGCACAGACCAAACCGCTGGACCTACAGGGCTGAAATTTTGCATGACGATTCTTCTTATAGTGTAGGGGTGCACTAAGAAAGATTTTTGAAAAATTCTTCTTAGACTTTTAAAAATGGAATTTTTAAGCTGCTTTTTTAACTCTTTTTAAGTTTGCATTTAAAATAATAATTTGAGGGTTATAAAATTTATATTACGAGAAAGATCATAAAAATTCCTTTAAAAGGAAATCTTTTTCGAATCTTTACCTCCATTTCCTGATTTTTGGTGAATTTTTAAAGATTAATTTTCAGAATTTAATTTATTAAATGCTGATCACATGATTTCTTTTACTGGTACTTTAATTAAATTTATCGTCACGTGCATAACAACTAAATAGACAAAAATATTTTTTTTTCTTGATAATGCGGCAGACGATTGGACAATATCCAAAAAAATATTAAAATACTGTAAAAGAAATGTTCTACAAACTGTACTATATTGACTGTACTATATTCTTTAGTATTCTTTATATTAGATTTAATTTGAATATTTTCTTCTACATTATTTTGTCTATAAAAATATCCCTTACGATTTTCTTATAAATATATATATATATATATATTTCATCAATTGTATACATTGATCGTCGTATTATATATATATATATATATATATATATATATATATATATATATATATATATATATATATATATATATATATATATATATATATATATATATATATATATTTATTTAATTATTTTTGGCATTGATTGCATACATTGACCGTTGTATTTACTTTGAATGTACTCCGTAGCGAAGTGCGGGTTTTCAGCTAGTATAGATATAACAATTCCGTGACTGACTGACTGACAGATAACGCACAGACCAAACCGCTGGACCTAAAGGGCTAAAATTTTGCATGGCGATTCTTTTTATTCTGTAGGGGTGCACTAAGAGAGATTTTTGAAAAATTCTGCTCAGAATTTTTTTAATAAAATTTTTAATCTGTTTTTTTAACATTTGTTAAAGTTTGCATTTATTATAATAATCTGAGGGTTATAAAATTTATATCACGAGAAAGATGAAAAAAATTCCTTTAAAATGAAATCATTTACGAATCTTTACCTCCATTTCTGATTTCTGGTGAATTTTTAAAGATTGATTTTTAGAATTTAATTTATTAAATGCTGATCACGAAATTTCTTTTTTTTTTTGTGATACTTTAAATTAATTTTGCGTCACGTGCATAACAACGAAATAAATTGATCAAAAATATTGAAATAAACGATAAAACATAAAATTTAACCACCAGACTAATTGAGATGGAAGTTTTTAAAGAATTTAATTCAAATTATACTATGTTTTATGGATATTAAACTAAACCTATGTATAAAACAGTTCCGTGCAATTTCCCCTCAAAGTATGTTTCGCCATGACGATAAATAAGTCTCAAGGCCAAACTTTAAGATACGCTGGGGTAGATTTTAGAGAAAATCGTTTCTCCCGCGGTCAGTTTTACGTAGCTTGCTCACGCGTAAGTTCGCAGACGAGCCTGGTAATATCAGTTCCGCCCAATGAAGAAACAAAAAACATTGTTTATAAGGAAATCCTCTAAAAATGTAAATATTTTTTCATTGTAATTTTCTTAAAATGTACTCCGTAGTGAAGCACGTGTATTCAGCTAGTATTTTTATAAATCACAAAAGAAGGAAATTATGTATACAATAACAAATATTCTTAAAAGCTAAGTTATATGAAACGATAATCGTTTTCAAGATATTCGTTCGAAGTGGAGATTCAAGAGAGCAAGCTCAAAAGATTATGATAGTAATGTATTTATGAAGACATTATTTTTGACTGATGAGATTAAGATGTTTCTGGAGATAAAACTCCAGGTAAATAAGATAGATGACTTCTCCAAGTATTTTTAGAAAAAATGGTGGAAATTCTATATTTTTAGAAAAATGGTGGAAATTCTGAAACCACAAAATTACAGATTGAAACAATATTCATAGTAAGAAATAAAAAGCTATTTATCGGCTCAGTATTCTGACACGTAAGAAAGAATTCTTTGGGAGAGACCACCTTCTAAGACCGTCAAAAGAGAAATGTCTCGCATTTCTTCGGGAGCGGATTTATCGGGACGATATTCCCGGCACACAAGGAAAGGAGTCTCGGATATTCCTGGCAGGCAGTAAAAGATATTCTGAGTCGCACAACAATACCGCATCAGTGGACACAACGTTCCTTGTAGGGATTGCAGAACCTGGTACCCGAGAACCGGGTATCTAGGTACCCGGGAGAAATTACTCGAACCGAAAACACTGTTCCAATGGTTGTAGATCCGTGTATTCGAAAGCAGTAAAACTTAGGTTTTAAAACAGCATTTTAATGAGGATAAACAATTTAGCCCTGCTACAAAATTTATCATTATCAAAATCAATGATTCCCAACCGGTGTGCCGCGGCACGTTAGTGTGCCGTGATATCGATCAGGGGTGCCGCGAGATTTTTTTCTTTTTTCTTGGGGGGGGGGAGACTTTTTTTTTGGGGGGGGAGACAAAAATATTAGTAGATCCCATTTAAAATAAATATTAAGTTGATGGACTTTTGGGGTTGGTAAGGCATTCATGAACACTCTGCTCCTCGTAAAAGGAAAAAGGAGACTCAGACACGCAACAGTAAGATATTCCTAAATACGAGAAAAAGATAGAGAAACATGGCGATAAAATATTCATGGAAACTCTACTCCTGGTAAATGAGAAAAGAGACTGAGATACGTAGCAATAAGATATTTCCGAAGACAATATTACAAACTCACGAGAAAAAGGGATTCTAAGACACATAGCGATAAGGCATTCATGAACACTCTGCTCCTGGTAAATGTGAAAAGAGACTGAGATACGCAGCAATAAGATATTTCCGAAGACAATATTACAAACTCATGAGGAAAAGGGATTCCAAGACACATAACGATAAGGCATTCATGAACACTCTGCTCCTGGTAAATGTGAAAAGAGACTGAGATACGCAGCAATAAGATATTTCCGGAGAGAATATTACAAACTCATGAGAAAAAGGGATTCTAAGACACATAGCGATAAGGCATTCATGAACACTCTGCTCCTGGTAAATGTGAAAAGAGACTGAGATACGCAGCAATAAGATATTTCCGAAGACAATATTACAAACTCATGAGGAAAAGGGATTCCAAGACACATAGCGATAAGGCATTCATGAACACTCTGCTCCTGGTAAATGTGAAAAGAGACTGAGATACGCAGCAATAAGATATTTCCGGAGAGAATATTACAAACTCATGAGAAAAAGGGATTCTAAGACACATAGCGATAAGGCATTCATGAACACTCTGCTCCTGGTAAATGTGAAAAGAGACTGAGATACGCAGCAATAAGATATTTCCGAAGACAATATTACAAACTCATGAGGAAAAGGGATTCTAAGACACATAGCGTTAAGGCATTCATGAACACTCTGCTCCTGGTAAATGAGAAAAGAGACTGAGATACGCAGTAGTAAGATATTTCCGAAGACAATTTTACAAACTCGTGAGAAAAAGGGATTCTAAGACACATAGCGATAAGGCATTCTTGAACACTCTTCTCATGGTAAATGGAATAAGGAGGCCGAGACACACAACAGTAAGATATCCCTAAATACGAGAAAAAGATTGAGAAACATGGCGATAAAATATTCATGGAAAATCTACTCCTGGTAAATGAGAAAAGGAGACTGATACACGCAGCAATAAGATATTCCTGCTGACAATATTACAAACACATGCGAAAAAGATAATCTGAGATACATAATCATGGAATATTCATGCCGTAAATAAACCTTGCGAATAAAGAAAAGAAATATCATTAGTTCTATTTTATGCGGGAAGGAGATCTTACAGCGTCAGAAAAAGATATAGTCTCAATATTTCCAATAGATTGAAAGAGGATATTCATTCATGCAGGCAGTATTCCGTGAAAAAAAATCAATTCCAGCGTTTGTTATTTGCTTTTGCTTTCGGAATGTTCGTTCAAATTGAGGTTATGTATTTTGGTAATATCGTTATGCTTAAAAGTTTTTAAAAAGATCAGAATTCGATATGAATAAATAAATGTGAATACTTTTCGCAAGTGTACAGCTTTCTCGATCACGACAGAGAATCTGCCAAAGAAATTCTTCGAAGAAGGATGACTTTTGGAAGAAATGAATAAACAATATTCCTGTAGCATAACTGAAGAGTGATATCTCACTCATCTATATATATAAAACAGTTCCGTAACTGACTGACTCACTGACATACAACGCACAGACCAAACCGCTGGACCTAAAGGGCAGAAGTTTTGCATGGCGATTCTTCTTATAGTGTAGAGGTGTACTAAGAAAGATTTTTGAAAAATTCTTCTTAGATTTTTTAAAATTAAATTTTTAAGCTGTTTTAGTAACTTTTTTTAAGTTTGCATTTAAAATAATAATTTGGAGGTTATAAAATTTATATCACGAGAAATACCATAAAAATTCCTTTAAAATGAGATCTTTTTCGAATCTTTACCTCCCTTTTCTGACTTTTGGTGAATTTTTAAAGATTCAATTTTAGAATTTAATTTATTAAATGCCGGTCACGTGATTTCTTTTTCTGGTACTTTAAATAAATTTATCGTCCCGTGCACAACAACTAAATAGACAAAAAAATTATTTTTTTTTCTTGCTAATGCGGCAGACGATTGGACATTATCCAAAAAATTATTAAAATACAGTAAAAGATATTTTGTTCCTCAAACTGTATTATATTAAATGTACTATATTCTTTAATATTTCCTATTACATTTAATTTGAATATTTTCTTCTACATTACTTTGTCTATAAAAATATCTCTTACGATTTTTTTATAAATATATTTTTTTGCTTCTCTTTTACATCAATTGTATACATTGATCATCGTATTTATATTACATATATATATATACTAGCTGAAAACCCGCGCTTCGCTACGGCGTACATTCAAATTAAATACAACGGTCAATGTATGCAATTAATGTCAAAAAAATAAATATATATATTTATAATAAATGCGACTATCAATGTATACAATTGATGTAATATATATATATATATATATATATATATATATATATATATATATATATATATATATATTTATAAAAAAATCGTAAGGGATATTTTTTTTGGGATAATATCCAATCGTCTGCTGCATTAGAAAGAAAAAGAATATTTTTTTTTCTATTTAGTTGTTATGCACGTGACGATAAATTTATTTAAAGTACCAGAAAAAGAAATCACGTGATCAGCATTTAATAAATTCTAAAAATTAATCTTTAAAAATTCACCAAAAATCAGAAAATCGAGGTGAAGGTTCGAAAATTCATTTTAAAGGAATTTCATTTTAAAGGAATTTCATTTTAAAGGAATTTTTATGATCTTTCTCGTGATATAAATTTTATAACCCTGAAATTATTATTTTAAATGCAAATTTAAAAAAAGTTACAAAAACAGCTTAAAAATTTAATTTTAAAAAAATCTAAGAAGAATTTTTCAAAAATCTTTCTTAGTGCACTCCTACACCATAAGAAGAATCGCCATGCAAAATTTCAGCCCTTTAGGTCCAGCGGTTTGGTCTGTGCGTTGTATGTCAGTGAGTCAGTTACGGAACTGTTTTATTTATATATATATATATATTGGCATTAATTGCATACATTGACCGTTGTATGTAATTTGAAAGTACTCCGTAGCGAAGTGCGGGTTTTCAGCTTGTGCTATTATAATCCTAATACGGAACATATAGTGGGTACGTTCATCGAACACAACCGGACCTCCGTATCCCTAGTAAGAAATGCACATCCACGGCAATAGTTGAAGAGGCCAACATTCCACGCACATAACTTCGGATAGAATTCTAAAACTTCCGATATCCCCGTAGAACTGTGGACACGAGAGAGAGAGAGAAGGAAGCGCTCGCACTTACTCTGCCGACGAACTCCTGGGGTTCTTGACGACCTTCCATTTCATCATCTTGTCGCCTCGTCCGATGCAGCATCCTCAGTCCAGAGACACAGTGAAACAGCTGAGCAGCACAACTCCTCCTCACCACGCCTAGCGGGAGTGCATGGAGAGAGAAAAAAAAAATGTAGGTTAGAAGGTCCGCGCCAAAAGGCCCGCCAATCTGAGCGGACACGAGGATCGTCTGCGGCCGGCCAACACCGGAGAGGTTCCCGAACTCGACTGCCGCTCGCGGGACGCGAACCTGTTGAATGGCGATCGAAAATCCGCCAAGGTTGGCGTGCGTCCCGTTCGGGTGCTCTCCCGAGGCCCGAGGAATATGTAACGGAATCGAGCGCCACTGAGGCATGAAGAGCGGGGAGATGAGCTCGTGAGAGTCGCGGAAGAGCGGGAGGTGTATTCCTCGACGAAGTCGCTTCGCGAAAGTTCCCGTTCGCGAATCGAGTCCGTGCGGCGTCAGCCGTGTAGCGCAAACACGCCTAAGTTATTCGCTAGTTAAGCGACAGTTATGATTCCCGTCTATTCAACGGGCTCGAAATTTTCCATTATTCATGAAAACATTTTACTACAGTAACCACCGCTTATAGTGATCACTGGTTATAAGAATCAACCGTTTATAAGAATCAATATCGCGAAAACAAAAACAAATGCATTAATTCCATGTTAAAATTTTCGCTTTAAAGAATCAATCCACCGGTTTTAAGAATCAGTTTACACTCTTCGCTTTACTTCCATTTTTCCAAAAAACCTACTTAAACCCTCAAAAGGCACGAAGTTCGTTCTTTTTTTTAAAGAAAGATTGATAAGATGGGATGGAATATAGTCGTAAAATTCACCCCTTTCTTTATTAGACATAACATAATCGTTTCCCCTTAAACGCTTTACCACAACACTGTCCTATTAGCTTGACCCGGGGGCAACTTTACCCGTCCGAGTAAATCTTCGTCTGAGACTATAAGTATTGAAAGAGGTATAAACAGCCTTCTGAAAACTTCATTACGTCAAACTACAGTAGAACACTTTTTCTTGCTCCCTTCCTGTAGTTGAAATGTTAAAACTGTTAAGCAGGTATGTTGTAACTTGTAACAAATATTGTATTTTTTTCTTCTCGTACTATAATCATGTGTATCTACTTATAGGTCTAAAAATTAAGTTTTATTTTTAAAACTATAAAAAAAAATTTAATAAAAGATAGTTAATGTAAATTAAAGAGTATTTTATGGTAAATTATCTAATATATGTATATATAGGTGTGTGTGTTCCAGTCCAAAAACCTAAATTTCGGTTATAAGAATCAACCGCTTATAAGAATCAAAAACAGTAATAACAAACGTGATTCTTATAAGCGGAAATCACTGTATTTCATACGAACTCAAAGAAAAGAATCAACATAATCTACATATACAACATTCTATTTATTTTTTTTAACTTTCTCAGGATAATTTTTCTCTGTTGCCATTCCGCAGACTGTAACTTTGCGATTACTTCACTTATTCGCCAGCCACGGCAACCGCCCATAACGTTTCAACGTTCAGTATTCCACAATCAACAAGAAAAAGGCCTTCATCTGTGCCACATGTTGTATGAATACGAGCGGTCAGTTTTGTTAAAAGATTCTGTTGGTCAAAGTTCATTTGTATGCAGTGTTATCACCAGAAATTTTTCGCACTATTCAAATGTTTTCGCTTAAAGCTCGATTTAGGGGTTTGGATAAATGTATAGATGGAGTATTTAAGCTTTAACTGTTCTTTAAAAAAAGGGAATATTAAGTTGGTGAAAATTTCAATTGATCGATAGCTGTAGGACTACTTTAAATATTCCTTAAATTGACGTTTATCCAACTGGCATCGGTTTAAAAAAAATTCAGGTAGTCTCTTCTAACGAAACTACCGCGGGTTATTAACGTAGGATTACTTATCGTTGCTTACCTCTTTTGTATGTATATATGTATCTATGTGTTATGTATATATATATATATATATACTAGCTGAAAACCCGCACTTCGCTACGGAGTACATTCAAATTAAATTCAACGGTCAATATATGCAATTAATGCCAAAAAATATATATTTATAATAAATACAACGATTAATGTATGCAATTGATGTAATATATATATATATATATATATATATATATATATATATATATGTTTATTTATAAAAAAATCGTAAGGGATGTTTTTATAGACAAAATAATGTAGAAGAAAATATTCGGTAAATCTAATTGAACATACTAAAGAATATAATGCAGTTAATATAGTACGGTTTGAGGAACAAATCTTTTACTGTAGTTTAATATTTTTTTGGATAATGTCCAATCGTCTGCCGAATTAGCAAGAAAAAAAATATTTTTTTTGTCTATTTCGTTGTATGCACGAGACGATAAATTAATTTAAAGTACCAGAAAAAGAAATCACGTGATCGGCATTTAATAAATTAAATTCTAAAAATGAATCTTTAAAAATTCACCAAGAATCAGAAAATGGAGGTAAAGATTCGAAAAAGATTTCATTTTAAGTGAATTTTTGTGATCTTTCTCGTGATATAAATTTTATAACCTTCAAATTATTATCTTAAATGCAAATTTTAAAAAAGTTACTAAAACAGCTTAAAATTTTAATTTAAAATAATCTAAGAAGAATTTTACAAAAATCTCTCTTAGTGCACCCCTACACTATAAGAAGAATCGCCATGCAAAATTTCAGCCCTTTAAGTCCAGCGGTTTGGTCTGTGCGTTGTATGTCAGTGAGTGAGTCAATTACGGAACTGTTTTATATATATATAGATATATATGTACGTATGTATATATATACAAATATGTATGTCAAAATGTTGACGCATTTTGGTACTTTTCTGTTTAATTGTTCACTGTTTGTCCTAGCAGACTGGTCCAAGCAGCAATACAGACTTGGTTTGGCGCGCTACCAAAATTATAACTTGCGAGGTACGGACGGACCGTTTTAGCGTTTGAAATTTTCCTTTCCGGAGGACCGTTATGGAGGAACGTAATCCTACGTTAAAAAACGGTTTTGAAGTGTATTAGAAGATTCCTCTATCATTCGACAAACGGCAGCAATAAAAGTTTGAAATGAACTCATCTTTTGCTTAACCTAAATGATGAATAGACTACGATTAAAAAGCCGACAGTTCCCGTTAGCTGCTATGCATGTTATCATTTGGTTTTGGCGACTTTTTGCAAAAACCATGCTTTGACTTTAAGTTTGTTCTGAAAATGATCGATGGTTGGCATCTTTTCATCGGACCAAAAATGAATGCCAACCTAAAAATGTCACCAAATGGTAACTACTTGGAACTAGGCTCTTCGGTTTATTTATAATGCGGTAACCATTGGATCGATTTTAGCAAAACTTCTATCTTCCTGCTGATGCTTATTTCAGAGTGTGTTTCATGTGTATGGTGCCGTTTTCGATCAAGTGAAATACAAAGAAAGATACGCCTTAGTATTACTTAGACAAATAAGCGATAATCCTGGTCTTAGCTAGAAATAATCTCTGGTCTGTGACACCTTATCTATATATATAAAACAGTTCCGTAACTGACTCATTCAATCACTGATTGACTGATTGACTGACATACAACGCACAGACCAAACCGCTGAACCTAAAGGGCTGAAATTTTGCATGGCGATTCTTCGAATAGTGTAGGGGTGCACTAGGAAAGATTTTTGAAAAATTCTTCTTAGATTTTTTTAAATTAAATTTTTAAGCTGTTTTTTAAACTTTCTTTACGTTTGCATTTAAAATAATACATTGAGGGTTATAAAATTTATACCACGAGAAAGATCATAAAAATTCCTTCAAAATGAAATTTTTTTCGAACCTTTACCTCCATTTCCTGATTTTTAGATTTAAAGATTAATCTTTAGAATTTAATTTATTAAATGCTGATCACGTGATTTCTTTTTCTGGTACTTTCAATAAATTTATCGTCACGTGCGTGACAACTAAATAGACAAAAAAAATATTTTTTTCTCTTTCTAATGCAGCAGACGATTGGATATTATCAAAAAAAAAAATGCATATCCCTTACGATTTTTTTATAAATATATATATATATATATATATAGATAGATATATATTTTACATCAATTGCATACATTGATCATCGCATTTATTATAAATATATATATTTATTTTTTGGCATAAATTGCATACGTTGACCGTTGTATTTAATTTGAATGTACTCCGTAGCGAAGCGCGGGTTTTCAGCTAGTATATATATAATTTTCACTTAATCATCAACGTTTATCAATATCATATTTCCCCTAGTTTACGCTTCTTGGTTTAAAAATAAAAAAGTCGCATCAGTCGCCAAGGATTTGTGACGTCACTAGGCAAACTCGCGATATTGAAATCTTTCTTTCTGTATTCCTAAATCGTCCCATTATGCTGCCTCTCGAAGCAGCATGTCGACATTTTTATTGCGTTTTCCCCAGTGATTCTCTCTTAACACGCTCCGCCGAGTTGCCAACGGCGCTTTCCGGAAAAATAATAACGTTTCGGAAGATTTGCAATAAAAGTATTTGGCAGCACGCGCGAAGAGAATGGGTTCAAAATTTTGCGAAAACCGGGGCTAAGAAAGAAAACAGGGGAATGGAAAAGATTCTTTACGCGTGCCTCCACGCCGTGTTGCTTGCTGGGCGACAATTTTAATGGAATTTTACGTATTCAGTAGTAAAAGTATCCGTTCAAAATTTCTACTGAATAACATTTCTCATCGATTCCATGATATATATATGCATACTAGCTGAAAACCCGTACTTCGCTACGGAGTACATTCAAATTAAATACAACGGTCAATGTATGCAATTAATGCCAATATATATATATATATATATATATATATATAATAAATACGACGATCAATGTATACAATTGATGTTAAAAAAAATCAAAAAAATATATTTATAAAAAAATCGTAAGGGATATTTTTATAGACAAAATAATGTAGAAGACAATATTCAAATTAAATCTAATAAAACATACTAAAGAATATAGTACAGTTTGAGGAACATATCTTTTACTGTATTTTAATATTTTTTTGGATATTGTCCAATCGTCTGCCGCATTAGCAATAGAAGAAAACTTTTTTTTTGTCTATTTCGTTGTTATGCACGTGACGATAAATTTATTTAAAGTACCAGAAAAAGTAATCACGTGATCAGCATTTAATAAATTAAATTCAGAAAATGAATCTTTAAAAATCACCAAAAATCAGAAAATGGAGGTAAAAGATTCGAAAATGTTTTCATTATAAAGGATTTTTTATGATCTTTCTCGTGATATAAATTTTATAACCCTCAGATTATTATTTTAAATGCAAACTTAAAAAAAGTTACAAAAACAGCTTGAAAATTTAATTTAAAAAAAATCTAAGTAGAATTTTTCAAAAATCTTTCTTAGTGCACCCCTACATTCTAAGAAGAATCGCATTCAAAATGTCTGCCCTTTAGGTCCAGCGGTTTGGTCTGTGCGTTATATGTCAGTCAGTCAGTTACGGAACTGTTTTATATATATAGATAATATATTCACACATGAAAATAATAATAATAATAATGCGCTTTGTTTCCATGTAATTTTTATTATTATTACGATGTTTTTATTAACTTTTTTTCTTGTTTGTTTGTTTGTTTGTTTGTGTGTTTGTGTGTTTGTCCAGTACAAATCTTGCAATCGATTTTTAACTAACTTCC
Source organism: Dolomedes plantarius (assembly GCA_907164885.2). Classification (NCBI taxonomy): domain Eukaryota; kingdom Metazoa; phylum Arthropoda; class Arachnida; order Araneae; family Dolomedidae; genus Dolomedes; species Dolomedes plantarius. The sequence goes on along the minus strand of OU015499.1, from coordinate 142,678,462 downwards.
CGAATAGCTAGACATTTGAAACTTTTAGAATAGATCAGAACACGATGACAATGCATTCTTTTAAAACTTTTAGCAATCTTTAAGCAGAATTGAATTCATTTTCAGTTAATTTTTTTTTTGTAGAGTGGTACAGCCATCTATCCGCCGGGACGGGAACGAAAAGTTAAACACAAGTTAACTTCCAATTCCCGAGCTAAACTATTGATTACGGATTTGATACCTCTTTATTACGCATTTGATCATTTTCTTTCAAGTTGATGGGATAATTCATCAAAAAAATTTCAAAAAAGGATTTATTAATGCATAGAATTGTCAAGCTTATATGATTCAACAGAAAATTTAAAAACATGGCGTATAAAAAGTTATTTTTATCTTGTAATTATTAGCGACATTCATCAGACTTTTACCGAATTTTTAATGGATTGCAACACCAAAACTTGTGAAATAAATCAGGGAATAGTAAACTTCAATTAATTCACTATAATTAACAGTGAAATAGGGCTCAATTCGAAATTTTAATTGACCAATCTATTGACCAATACATGTATTGGTCAATAGAAGTTGGCCAATACATGGCTGTCTTGGCGTACTTTGCACGCACACTCGAACTCCGCTCACGAAAATGGATGATGATTTTGCTTAAAATTTCGAATTGAGCCCTATTTCACTGTTAATTATAGTGAATTAATTGAAGTTTACTAAATCATGCATGACCAAAACATGGCCAGTAATAGTATATTTTCTACACTTTTTTTCACTACTTGCTGAATTTTTACTCCATTTTATAAGCGAAGAAATTTTCCCAACAATTTGTTATTTGATGTGATTAAGTGTAAATATCTGAACTGTGAACAATAGTACATAAAAAGAGTGATGTAATCTACGTTATTGTGATGAAGCGCTTTCGATTTTAAAGAAAAATTAAATTTTTTAGAGAGATAAAGTGATCGAAGGCTGTTTTCATCACATTTTGGTTAGAATGCTAGGAAGCCGCCTTTGATTAGAGGACGGAATAGTCGTCTTTTACGCCTTATAGCCAATTTAAAAGCGGCGGTGCGCGGTAGGGGGTAGGTGATTGCAGACGCAGATAAGGAGATGGTACCAGGGTTTGACAGTAAAGTAAAATACCCTATTGTAAACAAATTTATTGGGTCTGTTTGGGAGGTAGACCGCAAAACACGTGGACTGGACTTTGGGTGGTCTGTTTTATGACGCAAGGAAGGCGTGCATGGGTTATGGGATTATCCAATCAAAGAAATGAAAATTGATGCTGAGTGGTGGATTTTTGAAAGCTTTCCTGAATGGATTAGGAGTCACGAGAAGGCGTGGACATTGTTATAAAAAAAATAAATAAATAGAAGACTTAGAGTTTTTTTCGAAGATTCACTTATGCATGCAAGGCCGGGTTCCCTCTTCCCGGTGCTTAGCATCGCAGGTGATGGAGTGTTGTTATTTTAACTGTCGAGGAACAGTTGAGCTGCCCGGGAGTTTCCCGAAGAAATATGTCGTTTAGCGGAGCAGAGATCCGGTTGATATGTCCCGGTATCATAACCTCATGATTCTGATACGAGAGTTTGTTTTGCTGATGATGAGAATCTGGTTGCTGCCTTCACCAATAAATAATTGAGAGTAGGTGTGGAGAGAATTGCGCCTTCACATTGGAGTTCCTATTTGAGTCGTCCCGGAGATTAGAAAAGTTTTCGATTGAGAGAGGTTGAGGACATCAAGTGCCTGACAACTACCCCCATCTTTTGAAAAGCGCGGAAGAAGCATACGATAGATGCCCACGACAGATGTCCACGACAGAGCTCAGAAGCCCACGACAGAGCTCAGAAGCCCACGACAGAGCCAAGAAGGCCCACGACAGAGCCAAGAAGGCCCACGACAGCCGAAAGATGTTGAATGCCTGGTACCCGAGAAAGAAGAAAGGAGATCCCATGCCCGATGGTAGCATCGACACCCGTGTTCCAGTGCGGTTAGCATCCAATTGAGTGAGTGTTAATCCTTTTGTCTTGTTCAGACCCAACCTCGAAAATTTGAATGATTTAGTGCGGGATCAATGTTTGTTTGTTTAAAATATGGATTTTGAGAGAGAGTAGTTCTTTGCCGTAGGTAAAATAAATAAATTTATGCTCCCTGAATCCAAAAGGTGTAGGTTTAATTAAATACATGTCACTCGATATGAATCGAGGAGAAAATGCTAAAAGATTAGTAAAATGTGTAAACTGTGTACTAAGATTTGGTGATTCGGTTTTTGAGTTAAATTGTAAATAGATAAGGTTGTAAATAAATCAATTTTATTTTGTTACATTGGAGTCAGTCATCTTTGTTTTGTGTGTAGTTGATCTAAGGAAGGTTTTAGAGGCAAAGTTTGTTTGACCTGTTCGGTTGCAAATCTGTCTTGAGCTTTGGGTTGTATTTAACCAAATAAATCTTAAAAACACAACGCACCCAAATACCTATTACTTATAAATAATTTGTACTAACCCAAATAATTTACAAAATCACGCCCAAAAAATAAATAATTGAAGACAGGCAACACGACAGTTATATTTTAATACTTGCTGAATTTTTACTCCATTTTTTTAAGTGAAAAAAAAATTTCCGCAACTATTTCTTATTTGATGTAATGATAAAATGTATATAGCTTAATTTTTTAAAATAATACATACAAAGAGGGACTTGGGTTTCTCAGTCTTATCTTTAACCCTGTTCTGAAGTAATGGAAATTCCCATTTTTTAATTACGATGTTTTAGAATCAGATTTATAGAGAATACCCCTTAACAACGTATATTTCTGATGAGGTAATTGTAACATTCCTTATTTGTAATTTTTCATTAAAGTTGTTTATCTAAAAAAAGTTTGTTTATTCAGACAATGAAACCCATTATTTACCCGTTGATTGGGAGGGGTCCCCGGCAAACTTCATTTTTAATGGGGGCCCCCTGATCAACAACAGGTTAACAATCACTGCTCTAGAGAAATTTCACTTTCGCATAGCGTCCTTCTACGCAGTTCACCCCATGGAAAGCGACGTGCATTCCGTATTCATTCCTTTTCCGAAGCGATTGTCGTCTGCGGGGCAAATTCGTAATAGAGGGGTTGCCTAACCACTCCATTACGGCCTATCATTTTCGGATTACGGGCGCACCAGATCCTTTCGATTGAGCAGATAATGCTTTGGGCGTTGTCGACAGATCTCCGATATTGTTCATCCAGACGCTAACGGATGTATAAATACATTTATTAATAATTTCAGTGTTGTGTGACATCTTAAAGGTGTCTGGTGTACAAAAACATTATATGTATAGACATGTTTATTTATAATTATATATATATATATATATATATATATATATATATACATACACACACAGTGGAGCTTATCTAGCCGTCCACCCCTCTAAACGGCCCTATTTTTTTCAGAACTGATTAAAGACTCCACTCCATAGAGCCAATGTTATGGAAGAAACCTCTTTTCCACGGCCACCTCCCCAGAACGGCCATTTTTTTCGGAACCATCATCGGCAGCTATAGAGAATTTTCACTATACATATATATATATATATATATATATATATATATATATATACACTGAAGTGCCACTGAATTAGGGATAGCAAAGCCTATGCAAATTGTGTAGCGCTGCGCATCATGTATGCGCAAGTGAGGGCGCTATGGTAACTGCATATGTAGCGCGTACTGTGGTTGTTCTGAATTAGTTGTTGGAATTGACAGTATGGGTAAACTGCCTGATTTAGACGCCTTCGATCGCGGACAAATCGTAGGTGCGTGACGCATGGGCCACTCAATTTCCGAAATCGTCAGACAGCTAGGATTTTCAAGGTCGAAAGTGTCAAGAGTATACCAAGAATACATGGATGGTGGAAAAAGACTAGCGATCTGGCAAACTGCAAAGGACAATTAGCCTTGGCAGTGCGTGGTGAGAGACGGCTCAGGCGTATTGTACGTAGCCAGCGAAGCCAAACATTAGCTCAAATTACCACCCAGTGTAATGACGGTGCCAGTCGTACAGTCAGTAAACGGACAGTCAGTAAACGCTCGCTTCACCGTATGGGTTTCGGGAGCCGTCGACCTATGAGAGTACCATTGCTCTATACTCGCCATCGGGCAGCACGTCTTGCCTGGGCAAGAGAGCACAGAGACTGGAGTGTAGAGGACTGGAAACGAGTAGCATGGAGTGATGAGTGTCTCGATTCCGACTACTTAACGCCGACGGGAGGCTGAGAATAGGGCGTCAGGCTCATGAAGCCATGGATCCTGCATGCGTGGCTGGAACTGTACAAGGGAATGGTGGCTCAATAATGGTCGGGGGTGTTTTTTCGTGGCACAGTTTGGGATCTTTGGTGCGTGTACCAACCTCCCTCAATGCAATTCGGAACGTAGAGTTGCTGGGTGATCACCTCCATCCGTTTATGCTGTTCTGTTATCCGCACGGTAATGGAGTTTTCCAGAAAGACAACTTTACCTCTCACAAGTCCCGGTTGGCTACTGGCTGGTTGGATGAGTATTCCTCTGACTTCTCTGTCATGAATTGGCTACCTAGAAGCCCAGACTTAAATCCTATTGAGCATCTTTGGGATGTTTTGGAACAAGGCTTGAAAGGCCATCACACAGCACCAAAGAACCTTACTGAATTATGGACAGCTTTAGACAATATTTGGCAAGCCATTCCCGTGGAACGTTTCCAGAAACTTTTTGAATCTATGGCTCGTTGTGTGGCAGCCGTTATCAAGGCCAGAGGAGGCCCAACTCGTTACTAGGTAGGTATCCCTAATTCAGTGGCACTTCAGTGTATATATATATATATATATATAATGCCATAAACGGTGATTAAACTAGTTGACTGCAACGCGATATGGATTTATTGAAAAATTCTAGGCTATCACGCAGGTCTTCATACATATATATATATATATATATATATATATATATATATATATATATATATATATATATATATATGTATGTATGTATGTATATATGTATATATGTTTATGTATGTATATATATATATATATATGTATGTATGTATGTATGTATGTATATATGTATATATGTTTATGTATGTATATATATATATATATATATATATATATATATATGTATATATATATATATATATATATATATGTATGTATGAATGTATATATATATATATGTATATATGTATATATATATGTATGTATGTATATGTATATATGTTTATGTATGCATGTATGTATGTATGTATATATATATAAAGAAAATATTTTATTTCCTTGATTTAAACATACCATTCGAGCGTTTAGAAGAAAAGGTCGCAAACCGAACAAAATTGATTCATTACAGCATTTTTTTTTTTTGTACTGCACTATTTTATGATTACTTCTGGCGCTCCAAGTCAATGAATCTCAGTGTGTAATTTTTTTACCCGATTTGCCGTCTTCGGAGGGATGCATCCATCCAAAGTCCCTCCCGAGGTATCGAGATAAAAATTTTGCGGGGCGTCTCTTTGTTCTATTTTCATCACGCTCTCTCCAGAGATCATTTTTTTTTATAGGAAAAGAATGAAAGTTTTAAGAGGAGAGCGAAAAGTCCATATTTTTAACCGAAATAAAAATCCGTCTCACAGAAAAAGAATTCACTCGTGAAAGTAAAAAGCCGATATTCAAATTGAAAAGGGAGTTCTTTTTGAAAGAAAAATATAGAGCTAAAAGCCTAAATTACCGGAAAAGAAATTTCTTTTTTTATTAGAAAAGTGATTGGAGTTTCAATACATTAACAGACATAAAAAAATCCTTTATAAATTTAAAGAAGAATAAGAACTTTAATCAATCATTAAAGAAGCAAAAAGTCGATATTTTATCCCCAAAAATCCTTTTTTAAAGAAAAGGGAACGGAGCTTTACTATAAAGTCCTTTTTCAACTGGTTAAAAATCCTTTTTAAGGCTGCTGGGAATGGATTAAAGTATGGAAACACGAATGAATTGAAGCATTTAGTCAAGGCTGCCGGATAGCGGCACTATTGTATTCCCTTCGTTTCATGTTCACCTACACTGCAAAAATGAAACTCTGCTTCAGATCAAGAGAGCTACCTGTTTCAGGGGGTAATGTCTTTGGGCAGTGAATTTACCTGTTTTGGGCATCCCACTTTTATATGTTAAGGGTGCTGTGGACTAACCCCATTGAATTCGCTCACCTCCATGTTAACCCATTTAGAAAATGTGTCGGAGGATTGCCGACTTGGAGTCAAAGATTTGCTTTTTAAAGTACTCCGTAATAGAGAAAGGAATTTGACACCTTATCGTTGCTTACCTCTTTTGTATGTATAAATATATTTATATATATGTCCGTATGTATATATATATATATATATATATATATATATATATATATATATATATATATATATATATATATATATATATATATATATATATATATACACTCATGGACAAAAAAATTAGCGCACCAAGAAGGAGTCGTCAAAATGAAACGAAATTTTATATACGTAATGACTACTTTGATATAAGTAAATGATAAGAAAATCAAAGAAAAAGGATAATTTATTTCAGAGAAAAAGGCAAAAGAACGGAGGAGTTAATACTCCGTTGGACCCCCTCTAGCGCGAATGCACGATGCGATACGATCGGGCATTGAGTCATACAAATTCTGTATGATGGCTTGAGACATTTCGTTCCATATTTGCTATAACCTTGCCTCTAGTTCGTTCAAACTCGTGGGATGCCCAACTCGTCGTCCCAAATGATCCCAGATATGCTCGATTGGAGACAAATCTGGGGATCAGGCCAAGGAAGGGTAGTAACAGTGCGGAGACAGTCTTGTGACACCCTTGCCGTGTGAGGCC
>OU015499.1:142661590-142666590 GCA_907164885.2 Dolomedes plantarius | reverse complement strand
GTGGATTCCTTCCAGTCTGTCCTGGACATCGCGGACATACTCCTCCGGAGAAGAGGATGTATCAGGGGGGCAGCCGAAAAGGAGGTCACACGGCAGCCGCAGATTCCGTCCATAAAGCATCTCAGCAGGAGTGTGCCCTGTTGTCTCATGGACGGCGCTACGATACGCTAAAAGGAAAAGAGGTAGGTGCCGGTCCCAGTCCTTCTGGTGCCTAGATACAAGTAAAGAAATGTGGTTAAGGATGGTTCTATTAAAGCGTTCGACCATACCATCCGACTGGGGGTGTAGAGGAGTTGTTCTGGTTTTCTCGATCTCCAATAGTCGGCACATTTCGGTAAAAATTGCAGATGTGAAATTAGTCCCTTGATCAGAGTGTATCTGCATGGGAGCTCCGAATCTGGAGACCCAATTCAGAACTAAAGTTTCAGCTACGGTTACTGCCTCCTGATCAGCTATGGGGTAAACTTCTGGCCACTTAGTAAAATAGTCCATGGCAACGAGCATGTACCTGTTGCCATCAGTGGAACGTGGAAGAGGTCCCAGGATGTCGATGGCGACGCGCTCGAAGGGGGCACCTACGTTGTAACGTTGCATCTTCCCTCGGCTACGTCTCTTTGGTCCTTTGCGAGCTGCGCAGGCGTCGCAGGCTCGGCACCACTTTTCGATATCGTCTCTGGCTTTTCCCCAGAAGAATCGCTCCCGCACCTTGTTCAGGGTCTTCATCACCCCAAAATGCCCTCCGGCGGGACTACTGTGGAGTTCTTCTAAAATTGCAGGAATTTTTGAGCGAGGAACCACGAGCTGCCATCTTGTTGTTTTTCCATCGTCTGACTCCCACTTTCGGTACAGGACACCGTTTCGTAAGTGCAGGGAATTCCAGAGGGCCCAGTAGTATTTGGTATTCGGGCTAAAGGTCGATATCTGTTGCCAGCCAGGTTTGGTGCTGGACAACCCCATGTGTTCTACTATGGGTTTGATGTCTGGGTCTTCATTTTGTTCCTTTCGAAGCTGCTCATCACTCCACGGGTCCGGAGACAGGGTGACAGCAGTGACTTGCTGAACAGTAGAAGTTTCAAAGCCATACTTCTTCTCGGCCTTGGTGCAATATCGGCAACTGTCAGAGCACGGTCTTCTGGATAGCGCGTCAGCATTACCGTGCGAAGAACCCTTACGGTGTTTCAGGTCGATAGTGTATTCTTGCAATCTCTGTATCCATCTGGCCACCTGGCCTTCAGGATTTTTAAAGTTCAGAAGCCATGTGAGAGAGGCGTGGTCGGTTCGCAGCACAAACTTCCGGCCGTACAAGTAATGATGGAAATGTTCTACGGCCTTCACCATGGCTAGCAATTCTTTTCTTGTGACGCAGTAGTTCCGTTCACTCTTGGAAAGGCACTTGCTCCAGTAGGCGATAACTCTTTCTTGTCCGTCTATTTCCTGCGACAGGACTGCCCCGACGCATCCAAAACTTGCGTCCGTGTCAAGGATAAATTCTTTATCAGGCTCTGGGTAGGCCAGGATGGGTGTAGACGTTAGGGTTTTCTTAAGCTTCTTGAATGCGTCTTCACACTCATCAGTCCAGACGAACTTCTGGTTTGCTTCTGTCAATCTGTGAAGGGGTCGAGCTAAATTCGAGAACCCTTTAACAAACCGCCTGTAGTAAGAGCAGAGACCTAAAAAGCTCCGCAATTGATGTACATCTTCTGGTCGGCACCAGTCTTTGACTGCGGACACTTTGTTAGGGTCAGTCTGGACCCCTCTGTCGGAGATGATATGACCGAGGTACGTCACCTGGTGGCGAAACAAGTTGCATTTCTTAGAATTGAGCTTCAAACTAGCTCCCCGTAGCCTTTGTAGCACCTTTCTGAGATTTCTTAGGTGGTCTTCGAAATCTCGCCCTACAACGATTATATCGTCCAAATAGACCAGACAGGCTTCGTAGGAAAGTCCTCGCAAAACTGTTTCCATTAGACGCTCGAAAGTTGCGGGCGCATTGCATAGTCCAAATGGCATAACTTTGAACTGCCATAGCCCTTGTCCTGGCCCAGTAGTGAACGCTGTCTTCTCTTTATCTTCGGGTCTGATTTCAACCTGCCAGTACCCGCTTTTCAAGTCAAGAGTGGAAAACCACTTGTGCCCGGTGAGGGTGTCCAAGGTGTCATCAATTCTAGGGAGCGGGTAGCTGTCCTTCTTAGTTATGTCATTTAACCGACGGTAATCTACGCAAAACCTGGTAGATCCATCCTTCTTCCGGACTAGGACGATAGGAGAAGCCCACGGACTGGTGGAGGGCTCGATAACATCATCCTTCAGCATCGCTTGTAGTAGTTCGCCAACCTCCTCTTGTTTCGCCAAAGGGAGTCTTCTGGGATGTTGCTTGATTGGTGGGTGGTTCCCCGTGTCAATTCGGTGTTGCGTCAAGTTCGTACGACCCACTTCCGATGCACGGGCGAACACGTCTTGGAACTCATCGATGAATTTTTCTGCCCCCATCCTCTGTAGATCGGTCAATTCTACATTCTTTAATAAATCTTCTGTCAAATTAGAGCGTTCGACGACTGACAGGTCACACTTTCTGCTTATTCCGGTGATCGGGGTACAAGTTGCCAGCATTTCCTTCTTCCGGATTACCTTAGCTTTGTCACTAACATTGGCAATCCTGACAGGAACCGCACCTTTCGACAGGTCCACAAGAGTTGCAGCAACTAAAAGACCTCTTTTACTATTGTCATTGTTGGGGTATTCGGTGATGGCGAGAGTATAGTTATTGTCATTCTGAACTAAACCGGTCGTTACTATTTCTGACATGGAAGGAATGCTGATATCTTGGGTAGCTATTATCTGGTTGCAAGATTCACTATTGTTACGAAATATAATTATATCTTCGGTCATGGCATGGATTTGATTAAGTTTAAAATCTATTATGAAGTTGTTTTCAGTCAAAAAGTCAAGTCCTAGGATGATCGGGTCAAAGATATCGGCAACATATGCCGTATGCCGATAACTACTATTCCCGAAACTTATATTAAGAGCAACTTTTCCTCTTACCTTTACCTTGTCCCCAGTCACGGTCTGCAAAGTGATATTTGGCGGCGTGAAAAGTAACTTCTCGCCAAATTCTTGGGCTATGTCCGTCCTGACGATGGCAACGTTAGCACCTGTGTCAACTAACATGCAACACTGTTGTCCATTCACGAACCCTTCTACAAACGGTCCGTTCTCTTCGCGATGTGTCGACGACACATGCAGTGTAATAAAAGACGGCTTCTCCTCGTCCGGCTGCCTTCGCCCCTTAAGGTGGCCGAGAACTAGTTTCCCTGAGCCTTGGCGTCTTTTGATTCGTCGGCTTGGCGCGTTAGGCAATTCCTTCTGAGATGTCCCTCACGCCCGCAGGTCCAGCACTTCAAAGGATTTCTTCTTGGCGGCATGTTTGAATTCACCCCTGCCAAGGCACCGATTCGTTTTTCTATTTCTTCAAGTCGAGCGGCTATTGGGTCGTTTTCGGCGGCGGTCACCCCTCTCACTAGTTGGCGGTCACGGCGAGTCGCCCTCTGAGCGGACTCGTACTTCATTGCGTACACCAAAGCTGACTTCAAGTCTTTAATGTCCGCCATTCTTAGTGCTCGTTGACTCTCCGAATCGCGGATGGCGTCCACAAAGTATTCTAATGCTAGGTTATCCCTAACTTCCGTCGGACATTCTGGGAAAGCTAATTGAGCTAATCCCTCAATAGCTGACGCAAGTTCCTGTAATGTCTCTGTTGATTTCTGTTGGCGGGACTTCAGCTGTAAGCGGCTATACTCTTTACGGCATTTCTCGCCAAAGCGCATTTCGAGAGCACTCGACAAGGCCTCAAAATCTAGTTGTTTCTCTACTGCGATGGTCTGCAGTACATCGGCAGCCTCGCCACGGAGTGAAGTAGCCAATTGGCATGCTTGCATTGCAATGTCCCATCCATTGGCAGTCGATGCCATATTAAACTGTGTTTTAAACACCTGCCAAGACGTTTTGCCGTCATAAGTAGACACTTTTACGGCAGGGCGGGACGATTTCGACACCGGGTACGCCTCCTCAATACTAGCGTCAGAGTAGTAAGGTACAGTAACTGGCGTTGATTCTTCTGCGAATTTCTTCTCTAGGCCGTTTATTTGTTTCTTAATGGCTTCCCTAATTTTCTGGTCAACAGTCTCGACCGTAGCTTTAAGTTTCGACTCGATAGTGTTGACGCGTTCTTCCATTTCATTAAATTTCTCGCCTACGGTAATTTTTAGCTGTTCTTGGCTTTCGCTAATTTCGCCAAGTCCCGTTTCCAACTTCTTCTGGCTTTCGCCAATTTTCGATTCTAACTGATTGGCGAGTAAATTCTGGCTTTCGCCAATTTTCGATTCTAACTGATTGGCGAGTAAATTCTGGCTTTCGCCAATTTCCTGTTTTAACTGGTTCTGGCTTTCGCCAATTTTCGATTCTAACTGATTGGCGATCTGGGACTGGCTTTCGCCAAGTTTAGCCATTGAATCTAACAGTATTTTAAACTGATCTTCCATTTTTCGGGTAACTGGCATTCACTTAAAGAAACCCCACTCCTGACACCAAAAATGTACCAAAATCGTGGTACGGAAAGTTCTTTTTTTTTTTTTTTTTTTTTACAAGTGCATTCAACGAAATGAAATAAATATGCCAGTTACCACAAATGAGAAACAGAGATTTTTATAGACATCGAAACTAACATAAATCTTCTTTTTACAATCTTCGCTGGACTTCAACAATCGCCAGCCTCTAGGTAGCTTTCTTGACAAATTGTGATTTAAAAGAGCTTTAATTAATAACACATAAAAATATAAGCAAGTGAAATTATACAACCTTTCACAACTAAATCGAGGCCTCCGAAATCTAAGCCAAGGTCTCACGTTACATCCGTCACGACAAACTACCTAAATTAATCAATCACCTATCTCGTCAAGGATATCGCTTCAACTCCATTGCAGTTCTAAAAACCTATTGTA
>OU015499.1:142656588-142661490 GCA_907164885.2 Dolomedes plantarius | reverse complement strand
TATGCCTTGAGGGGTTCCTCAACTGAGGGATGAATCCGAGAACAGGGCCGGGCTGATCCATTGTAGCCCACTGAGGCAAGTTTTGAAAACGGCACGCGTCTGTGTGTGTATATATATATATATATATATATATATATATATATATATAAACTTAACGTTTGTATCATCTCTCCTTCAGGGTGCTGCAATTTTAATGGCTAGCAGTGTATATATATATAATATATATATATATATATATATATATATATATATATATATATACACTGCTCGCCATTAAAATTGCAGCACAATATATATATATATATATATGCATATATATATATATATATATATATATATATAATATATATATATATATGTATATACATATATATAATATATGTATATATATATATATATATATATATATATATATATATATATATATATATATATATATATATATATATATATATATATACACTGCTCGCCATTAAAATTGCAGCACCCTGAAGGAGAGATGATACAAACGTTAAATTCGCATGAAGGGAAGAAGATGCTTGTATAAGCAAATGATTAGCATTTAAGCGAGATCGAACGACGCTGGAGGGAGAAACGGCATCTCATACTCTGTATAAATGGAAAGTTACGCAGCGTGTTTCTCATTCGGAAATCGCATTGGAATGTTGTTTGTTTGTGAGAAGATCGTGTCACGCCTCGTATAAGAAGGAGAAATGGCTACCACCACGAATCGGAATTCGATAACGGCAGGATCGTGGCCTATCGAGAGTGCGGTTTATCGTTCCGCGATACTGCTACTCGCATTGGTAGGGATCCAACGACTGCCGTGCGAATATACAATCGATGGGTTGAGGAGGGACATACTGAACGCCATGCAGGATCTCAATGGTCTCCCGCCTCTAACGCCCGAGAGGACAGACATGTTGTCAGGGTTTGCCTTGCACGATCGTACAGCGCAGCGACGCGAGGAGACAGTGGTGCGCCCAACGACAAAACTGGATACAGGAGGGGCACCACGTCGTGTCTTTAGACGAGACCCGGTTCTGCGAGCAGCATCATGATGGACGTATCCGTGTCTGGAGGCACCGAGGGGAACGCACGTGGCCTGCTTGCATTCGATATCGTCATATGGGCCCTACACCTGGTGTGATGGTATGGGCAGCCATTGGGTACACGACACAAACAACTCTTGTTCGCTTCGTCGGTAATTTGAATAGCCAGCGTTACATTTCTGAGATCTTAAGGCCGATGGCTGTGCCTTATCTTCGAGGCCTCGGAGACGCCATCTTTAATAATAAAGACGCCATAAGTAAAGTTTTGTTATTTGCTTTCCTTCCTTGTATTGCAATTTTAATGGCCAGCAGTGTGTGTATATATATATATATGTCAAGAAATTGATTGAGAAAGGAATAATTAAGTTAAATTTAAAGGGGGCTTAGGGATTAATTCATTTTCGTGGCGCGAAAAAGCCACTAGAATTCATATTTCCAGACGCGCGGGTAGAAAAGTAGGTTATTTTCCCCGTTTTGAGATTGACCTTCGATTCGCGTTGTAACGGAGTCTAGTAGAGAGAATTTATTTTTAGATCATGTACAGGATTGGGCGCGAAAAGAATTTCGAGAAAATTCTAAATTGGGCTCTGCGCATGTGCCGGGAGAGTGGACGCGCGGTTTTGACCTCGAAATCGGCAGACCGCGGGATAAAAGTCAATGCCGGTGGACGTGTGTTCGCCGCGTCTCTAAAAAACGAAATGGCAAAAACTGAATGAACTGAGTTGGAGCTTTGGTTCGCATGAACAGGAATAAACTAAACAAAATTAAAGTATGGACTGATATTATTCTATTTCTACCACTCGAAACCAGTGAATAAAGATGATGACTGTTTTAAAGGAATTATAACAGGAAACAACAACCTTGTCTTATATATGTAATATACCCATTACACCGCGTCCTTAAAATGTAACCTGAAAAGGAAAACTAGCTCATATTTACATGGCTGGAGCTAGATTCAGCGTGAAAGGAATAAAATTTTGATGCAGTCTGGCCGAATCGTTTATTAGAGCGATAAAAGTACATCCGTCCATTTCAGATGACGGCTTGGAAGCTAATTTCACCTTTCAACCTTAAGCGCGAGAGGCGAGGTACGTGTGACTATTATTTTGTAATGACGTGTGACTATTATTTTGCAATGCCCGATGAAAATGATGAATCACATCTTGAAACGCTGATCAACATTCCGTCATTTTTGACGGGGGTTATATACTAATATATATATATATATATATATATATATATATATATGTGTGTAATATAATCATTACATATCGTTCTTAAAAGGCAACCTGAAAAGGAAAACTAGCTCAAATTTACATGGCTGTAGCTAGACTCAGCCTGAAAGGAATTAGAATTTTGAAGCAGTCGTGTCGAATAGTTTTATTAGAGCGATAGTAACATCTGTCCATCTCAGACGACAGTACAAATCATTTCTAAAATCGTTTGTTTGTACTTAGAATGGGATTGAAAGACTCCTAATTGCATTTCAAGGTCCTGCCGTTTCAACTTGTCACAAATAGGCCGTCCGAGTACCTGCAAAATTTCTTAGCTGGCCACAAGTCATCTTCTTTACTGTATTCAGGCCCTGGATTTCCATTAGGCCCGGGCCTAGGGGCCCCCGAATGTCCCCCCCCCTAAATTTCTATTCTAATAGGAAGAAAAAATTCCCAATTCAATTTTTTAAATTTTACTTTTTTAGTAGCAATTTTTTTATATATCCTTTCAAATTTGATTGATTGGTTCATCATATGTATAGTTACATGTATAGTTCATCATATGTATGTTACAGTGTATATAAGGGATTAATAAGTTTTTCTGGTTGCATTAGTGTTTTAATGATGAAGTTAATATGTTGTATTGCTTTTTGTTATTTGATAATGTTCTAGGCTTCTACGCTTCAAATAGCCAATTCTTGGTAAAATGGTACTTTCAAAATGATTCATGATTTTTTTTTTTTGCGTGTAAATTTTGGAAATTTTACGCCTACATCAGTGTTAGGGGGGGGGGGCATCCCGAGTTGTGCCTATAGTCCAGAATTTTCTAAATCGGGCCCGGACTGTATTCTCTGTTTCATGGATTCAACCTTGGTAAACTCAGATTGTCGCTAGTTTCGCTGTTAGACTCTTCCAACAGAAAAACGCGTTCGAATCTTTTGATTATTTTTTTTTCTATTTTCTATAGAATACGCGTATCGTGTAAAGTATCTGTCCAGAATATGAATGCAATTTTGGTCGCGTTTTATCGCACCAGATCTCTATCGGCACATAAATTCAGCGTCACGAAAGAGAACGAGTCGAGGTTTGAATGAATCCGTTCCTGACCACAGAGCTACTGAAAATCACACACTTGTTGAATTGACGATAGCAGTTTTCCGCGTGACGTCACTTAGTTACGATGCGTTTACGCTACCGACCTTGACACCAACCCTGCGTAATCCCTCTTAACAAACTATAACCCTTTTTTTCTTTCTTATTGAAGAAAGAGAACAGCACAACTCGGCCGTGTTTTACACATCCGACGAAAGATCGTCTGCGTTAATCGGTATCTGAGAAGCATTCGCACGCCTTTCTGAGGCAGCAAAGACTTCGTCGGGAAAAGAAACGAAACAGAACACGCGTTCCGTCACGGCCGAGCGCAGACGATGATTGAGATGAAGACGTTCGCGATTGCCGATTGCTCCTCGCGCAATTAAGGCTGCCGAGCTATTTAGGGCGGATTAATATCCGGATAATTATCGCGTTTTTTTTAGCTCTGTAAACCCTGGAGAAGTGCCATCTCTTCTGCACGGTTCATCTGCCTCGCGAATTGGAATGGATAGCGCGATTTCGGTTGCAGTTATCGAATTGTTTTGCCGATATTTCCGGAACTGTCTCCTTTTAATTATTATTATTATTAAGAACGGTAAAATTTCGTAAATATCTTTGAAATTTCTCCCCCCCCCCGCAAAAATAATTAATTTCGACATTTTATTTTACTCGACTAATAAAATTGATAACTTTTAAAGTTTACGATCTCGTCGATCTGGCAACGCTGAAATAGGTGAGTAGAGGGTGAGAAGTGCGCACTTCATCAGTCATGAGGTGAAACGATCCTTAAAAGAAAAAAAAATTCCAATGAGGCAGGCTAATAGTCTGTCACCATTCGACCGATGTTACCACGATATTTATTGGTTGTTTGTAATGCATTGGTTGTTTGTAATGCATTTATTGGCTGTTTGTAATGCAATTGGTTGTTTGTATGTAATGTTTGTAATGTTTGTATAGGTGAACCAACAACCCCACTAGTTTCACCCTCAATTTTGATACAGAACTTCCAGGTGGGCTCGTACCCTCTTCCCACCCATATACCACACGAAGGAATTTTCTGGTTTGTGGAATTAACGTGCGGCTTAGACACGAAAATATTCAGTGGCGCTCGTCCGGATGTGAACCGACAACAAGTAAATATAGAGTGTGTAGAATTTAAATCTGGAAGTGATATTGAAGAGATCGGCGAGGAATAATTGTAATTGGCCCTGATATATATATATATATATATATATATATTGATTGAAAATAACTACTAAAAATTAAAATTAATTAATAATAATTAAATTCTTAAGTAAAAATAATATTAAATAATAAATAATAATATATTACTCTTAGTAATAATAAAAAACGAATTTAATTTAGGTTTAATTGTCCTATAACACATTCTCCATAGTAAGTCTACTTCTGTGTTTCCATTTGCTCCATGGTTGCAAGTTTTGTGACGTCAGTCTTCTTGCGGTTACCTATTCTTAACTTCCACTCTGTCTAGCGCCTGGTTGGAGTTCTTTGATTAAGTAACTATTTATTCAATTCTTCTGTTT
>OU015499.1:142621588-142651588 GCA_907164885.2 Dolomedes plantarius | reverse complement strand
ATCTATGCCTCGTCGTGTGACAGCCGTTATCAAGGCCAGAGGAGGCCCAACTCTTTATTAGGTAGATATCACTAATTCAGTGGCACTTCAGTGTATATATATATATATATATATATATATATATATATGTGAGAGTGAGTTTGGCAACACAACTGAACTATTACTACAACTTCCACTCCTACTACTGCGGCACGAAGGACTTTAAGCGGATGTGTTGTTCTGCAAGCTCCCGATGTTTAGCTCTTTTGATGCTTCTGTGTTTATTTTTTTAATTTCATACTAAGTGTTAGTCCTGTCTTGTAAACATCGTCTAGTTTAATTAAATGTTCAAAATAATTAAGTCTAATGATTCACTTCTAAAGGAAGGAGTACTAACTCCTTCCTACATGGGTGCTCGGCCCTCGGACTCGAAAAATACCCCTAGCATGCTGAAAAAAAAAAAAAAAACTTTATTTTCTTTCGATGATACGACTTGATTTCGACTTGATTTCGACTTGATTTCGACTGGATTACTGTTGTCTGTCATTTTGGATTTGGATATCGAAAGCGAAAGCCAAAGTGATGTGCCACGGACTCTGATGATACTCTGATGGGATGATGAGAACCAAAACCAGAATTGTAAGTAACTTGGATCATATTAAAATTATTTGATGCATACGTTGACGCTTGTTCAAGAAAATTTTGATGATTAAGGGAATTCTCAACTTATTGATGATTTAAGAAAACTGAAAGATATTTCAACGTTCTTTTGATGCAGGAATTTAATTGATGCTAAATTCATTTTGATGGTCTTTGACGTTGAATTTATCACTTCTGTTTTCTTGAAGAGAATTCTATTTCGATGAAATTATTTGATGATTTGATGAAAATTTCGACATTTAACTTGAAGAATCTTGTTTCCTTGAACAAACCACAACATAATATATATTTTGAAAGATCGCGAATTGAATACTTTTGAAGATTATTATATTATTATTTTGATGCATAATTTTGACGAAGCGAATGTTTATTTGATGACAACTTTGCTTATTTGATGCGCTTTGATGTTGAACTTAATTCTGCTGTTTTCTTGCGAGAATATTTTTTATTTTGCAGAATGTTTTGATGCTTTCGATTTCACAATTTTGATACTTTCGATTTCCCAATTTTGATGCTTTTAACATTAGAACTTTAACTATTATTTTGATGCTGCATTTACATCCTCTATTTTCTTCAACAGTGATTTATTTTGAAGATTAATTTGATGAATATTTTGCTGAAGTAATATCTAACTTGATACATATCTAAATTTACGTCATCTGTTTTCTTCAACCAGAGAAATTATTTTGAAGAACTTATTATTTGATATTTGATGCTTATTTTAGTTCATAATTTTGTTTTCTTGAACAAAACCTGTTTTAAAGATTACTTATTTTGATGCATATTTTGAGAATCAATATTTTATTATTGAATTGGTATTTGAAAAAATTTCGATTTGAAATATTATTTTCTATTTTTGAATTTGAGTACCTACGTATTATAAGTATTGATTTTGGTTTTGAATATTTGTATATTTGTGTACTATAATTGTTTGAACCTAGTATATAGTTATGGCTACTCTCAACGATTACCCCAATATTGCAAAATCATTAAAATTTGGTGGTACGAATCAAATAAAGGTTCTACATCGTTTAATTTTTGGTACAGACGGCGACAGACAAAATCGTACCAGATTACGTAAATTTACAGGTTTTAAACAGCCATTCGTGTTGGAAGCAACGAAACAGAAAGTACTTAAAGATTTTTCACTTAAAGACTTGATTTCTATTTGTAATCTACTTCATTTAGAATTTTCAACTGACCCAGACAAATGTGCCAATACCATTCTTATGAGTCTTAGTGATTTATCGTTATTAAAAGCAGAATTTTCTGATCTTTCGGAATGCGAAGTGAATGATGACTCACTTCCGGGTGCACGTTCATCCCAAACTAACAGCGTTATAGAGGAAAATAGATCTCCCTTTTTCCCCACCATTGACGCAAAAGAATCTTCGAATAAGCAAAATACACACATTTCCGTTGGTGAATCAGATCAAAATTCATTGCCTTCAGTTGAAACTGCGAATCTCTCTTTCCAGTTGTTTAGTCTGAAAGACGTTGTTGATTTAATAAAACCTTTCTCGTCTCGTGATAATTACAGTGTTGAGAATTTTATATCTGACGTTGAAGAACTTTTTTGTTTATATCAGATAAACAATCCAATTCACCAAATTACTTTTGTTAGAAAATGTTTAACTGGTCCCGCTCAAACTTTAATTAGGTCTATTCGTGGAATTACAAATTGGGAACAATTGAAGCACCATTTATTAGACGAATTTTCGGACAAAATTAACGGTATTCAGTTACATAAATTAATGGAATCTCGACGTATGAAACCGTTTGAAACCCTACAAGAATATTTCTTAGCTATGAGAGATTTGGCACACAAAGGTTCTCTCGATGACTCCTCTCTGTTTGAGTATGTCATAAACGGAATTCCTGATTCAACAAACAATAAAGTTATTCTTTACGGTTGTAAATCCGTCCCTGAATTTAAGGAAAAGTTGAAAATTTATGAACAAATCTTTAACAGATCACAAAATTTCAGACAAAATAATCAGAAAAAAATTGATGCTTCCTACCTCAATGTGAAAGTCGATAATACACGTAGCCCAAATACACAGCCAGTGTTGTGAGTATGTTGTTTAGAATGATTATCGCAATGGGCACTCGGTACCATTTCACCGTATGAAGAATGAATACCCATCATAACATTTAAGCCCGTAAAGTGGATAAAATTATTTTCATTGCAACCCAAAAAAACAAAACAAAATGGTGATAAATGTCAAGAAACATAACGCAAAACTGAGTCAACAATAAAAATGGAGGCAAGAACTATTTATTAAATTATCTTATATGCAGTATACTATCCAAATTTACATTGCCTCTTAGGTCTCTCATTGTATTTCACATTTTCGATAGTTGCCAATTTAAACAAGTTCCGTATGAACCTAATTCCAAAACAAATTAGCAGTGAGTAACTTTACCCACATAAAAATATAAATATAAATATGTACCTTAGTATCACACAGTTACAAATAGGCTGGCTGGCGCTTAAATTACAATCTTAGAAGGAGCTCCACGAATAAAAAAATCTTAAAAAAAAACTTACCACAGCGCTGCAGGTTAAACTAAAAAAATATGAAACAGGAAAGCAAAGGCAAGATAGTAAAGCCCCTGGAATAGAAAGAGGGGATATAAAATGAGGACTGTTCCCATGTTGAAGTTGGCCATCTCTTCCTTCAAAATGTTTCAAGAGTTCCAACGGAGCGGAGATAGGCGTCGGGTAGGTAGAAGACAGGGTCAACCCCCTGCGATGAGCGCCGAAAAACAGAATAACTTTTTTCCTTCAGGATCGAAACGACGAACCGCCGTGCCTTCTCTCCTCAAAAAACCCGCGGCCCGGGAGCCCCTGGCTCGGGTTAAATAGTGCTATCTGGCGCCGTTGTTTCAAAACGCCAAACCACCTCAGACGCACCGAAATCACTTCATATCACACTGTTGGTTCGTGTATTAATTTTTTCTTGCATCATTTTCGTTACTTCAGCACGCTTTAATTTCAAACATAATTGGCGCTACCACTTGCGCCGCTGACGCACTGTATTCATGCGCGTAGGTGAAATCAGTAAAGGCGCCGCAAAATTCCTTTTGCCTGCGAAAAACATCGCTGGCCCCGTCCGTCGCGCCCCTCGAAAACAGCAAGGCCAGGAGGTATCAGGTTACGGCACGGGAACAGATAAGGAAGCTTTTCTAAAGACAGATATTTTTACCAGGGCCAGAAAAAAGAGTCAGAGAGAATATAATTACTTTTTACACTTTTACATTTTACTCTTTAAACCAGCCAACCATATTTCCTTTTCCCTACGCCACCAGCTTACAATAATTAATTTACATTCCTTGGCATTAACAATTATACTTGGCATTTACACAAATTAATTAACTACACACACATCATTATGGCTAAAACCTAACAGAGCAATTAGCATAACAATATCCCCCTTGAACGAAAAAAAAATTAAACGCAGGGAAATTTTTTTTCAACCCGCACGAGTCAAACAAAAACATAAGGAAAATACCCGAGAGCGAACAGCATCCCCGGAACTGGACGCCGAACTCTGACAACACACCTGCCCCCGCTGCGGAGTGTGAGTTCCCTGGCAAACTACTCTAGCGAACAGCCGTGCGTCCACGACCGCCAACCCCTGAGAGTGCGAAAAATCTCGCAACCTAAAACTCAAATTAACTGGCAAAGCAAAACGAAAACTACACGGAGAGAAAGTGTTATGCTAATTGTTACATGCCAAAAAAAATTACAACAATAGATTTGCGTCACAAAAACTAGCACTGTTATAAACTAAAATCTACAAAAAAATTACGCTTGGTACACCTGCACTTTTATCTCGCGATCAGAGACACAATTTCAATTCAAACAGAAGGTAAACAGCAATATTAGCTACAAAAAGAATTACACACACAATATACTTAAAGTTGCAAGCAAGTGTTCTCAAAACAACAAAATGACCACCCTGGCAAAAAAAAAAAAAAAAACTCGCATCAGCCTCTCTGTAGCCGGGAACCTCTGTGCCAAGTCGACTTTGTACTACTTTGCCTAACACAGGCAACTACATTGAACATAGACTTGGTTCACACACAAAAAAAAATACAGTATACTTTGCTCGTATAATACACAAGAAAACGCAACACAAAAACATATGTTACCACAAGGTGTAAACGAAGATCGTCCGTAGACGCTTAACAAAAACAAAAAAATACCCCTCCAACATCTTTCTCTCTTGGGAATAGCGTGGAGTGTAGGAGACAAAATCGGGGGTCACTTTACATGCTGGGATGACATTGGCAAGCATGCATTTGCCGTACAATAGGTTGACAACTAAAGAGTTGTGCAGCACTTCCCATAACAGGGGATAGGTCGAGACATCTTCTCTGAAGAGTTACAATACCACATATAATAAAGTCCAGCAGACCTCTGGCTTGAACAGGCCAACATTGCCGCACTACAGTTGCCACGGGTGATATTTCATGAAGGCCTGTTACACCCGGAAACAGTTTTTTTTTCTTTCGTTGGTTGTGGAAGCCATAATGCAATATTCGACCACAAACCAAAAACAAATATAAATACACTATTAAACATAATACAAAAAAATTAACTTGGCCGACTACCAAGTGCTAACACCTTGACCTGTGGTAACATACAAAAATTACACTATTACACTAAAAAAAAACTGGAGAATAGAACTTACATGTACATGCGGTCGTTATATTATTATGCTTGAAAACACCGCAAGAGCTTAGTCTGAAGAAGGTTTCTGCCTAGCCTGCGACCTGGTAACCATCCTAGAAGGGGGGAAGTTATCCCACCTTGAACTCCCCACTGGCGTTTGCTGCGTTGAACCCTGCTGGCGCTGTGCGTCATCAGAAGCAACCCTGGGTGCGTCCCTTGGCACATTATCCTGACCCCTGCTCGCTCTGACCGCTCGACTCTGCCCCATCCTAGCAGAATTCACATAAACTCGCGTCTTACGCTTAGGCAACCTAGGAGCAGCACTTAAAATTATTTCGTCACTACCCTGGGGCTGGGTCTCCTTACCGTCAGCTGGCACATCAATCTCCTCTGGCTCCGGCCACGCAGGAAAAATCTTTCTATCTGGGACTCTAGATAACCTATCTACATGAACAAGCTCCTCGTGGGAAGGATCTGCGACTAACTGTATTTTAAAGTTAACATTTGAGGTCTGCGCAACTACTCGAAAAGGGCCTTTATTACATTTTGAAAACTTTTTGCACAAGCCTGGCTTAATTGCTGGGGAAAAAAGCATAACCAAATCACCAATTTTAATTTTCTTATCTATAGCGAATTTCTTTCTGTAATTTTCCTGTGATTTGGCTGAGGTTTCCAAATGGGATTTTACAAGTTTAAAGGTACTTTGAAGGGCGGGAACTAAATTTTGACAAAAGGAGGGAGCATCATTATAGTTAATTTTACTTTCCCCTGCTAGAATATTATAAGGGAGACGCAGATCTCGACCATAAGTTACGAAAGATGGGGTCTCTTTGGTGGATAAATGTACCGCAGAACGAATAGATAACAGGGCAAATTTTAATTTTACATCCCAGTCTGTGTGGCTGCTATTTACTAAATGTGCTAAGGCTGAGGAGATTGTGGCATGCTGTCGCTCCACCTTCGCGTTCCCGGCTGGATGGTACGCAGAAGTAGCAATGTGACGTATCTGGAATTGATTATATACGTTTGAGATGGCCTCTCCAATTAAATTTCGACCCCTATCCGTGATTAGCGTCTTGGGGCACCCGTGACGAGAAATAAAGTCAACGAGCGTCTCCGCTATTGCGTCGGATGTTAAGTTAGCAACCGGGTAAGCCTCGGGCCACTTGGAAAACGCGCATACGTAAGCCACTATATATTTATTCCCCTGCTCCGTCTGTGGATAAGGCCCTGAAATATCTAAATGCACAGTTTGCATGGGAGCGTCCGGAATCTTTGCTCTTTGCAACTCAGCTAACCCCCCTGGTTTATGTGCCCGCTTCTCAAGGCACTGCATACAAGAGCTCACAAGATTTTTAACATGGGCACCTAACCCTGGGCAAAAAAAATACTGTTTTAAACGCTGGTAAGTTTTATAGTGACCCATATGACAGGCAATTAACGACTCGTGGGCTAATGAAAAAACTTTGTTTAAAAGACTAATGGGGAGAACAACCTTTTCTTGGGAATCCCTCCTGGATTTTCCCCTTAAATCAATACAACTTAACACTTTATCATTATTTACATAAAATTTTATATACTCAGGCTTAATATTTACATTCTTTTCTAATAAATTTACAATTTTCTTACAAAAAGGGTCCTTCTTCTGGGCTGCCCTAAGTTCAATTAAAAAATTCTCCTCCATGACTTCAAAGGAAACCTCCTCTTTAGAAATAGTATAGCACTGTTCGCTGTCTATAGGATCCTGGATAACGTTTACCTCCTCCTGGATTTCAAAATTAACATAACGGGAAAGAAAATCTGCCGTGGAGTTACATTTACCTTTAATGAATCGCGTTTCAAAGTTAAAATCTGCTAAGGAACATAACCAACGGGCGATACGGGATGTGGGGTCTTTAAGTTTAAGGGCATGGGTTAGAGCAGCATGGTCAGTAAACAAAATAAATTTAGTGTTGAACAGATAGCATTTAAAGTAATTAACTGCCCACACTACCGCTAGCAGCTCTCTCTCAGTTGCGGAATAACGCGTTTCAACGTCTTTTAACTTTCTGCTTGCAAAGGCTACAGGGCGTGGAAAATTATCATCGTCCAACTGCGCCAAAACTGCACCGGAGGCATAGCCTGATGAATCGGTATAAACAATGAAGGGCTTACTTAAATCAGGGAGTTTTAAAGTTGGGATCGCTGCAAGACCGGCACTTAAATCATCAAACTCGGCTTGCGCTTCCCTAGACCACAAAAATTTACCTTTATCTTTAGTTAGATTGGTTAAGTGGAGGGCACGTTTAGAGAAGTCGGGCAAAAATTTTCTATAAAAATTGAGGGTACCTAAAAAACTTCGGACTTGCTTACGAGAAGAGGGAATTTTAAAATTTTTAATTACTTTAACGTTCTTATCCATGGGAGAAATCTGCCCATTTTTAACTTTAAATCCCAGGAAAGTAATTTCAGTTTTAAAAAAGGAACACTTGCTAGGCTTTAATTTTAAATTATGCTGCCTTAAACGGTCAAAAACCAACTGCAACTTACTGAAATGAGACGGAATATCCTTAGAAGCAATAGCAATGTCGTCAATATAAATCTGAATGGAGAGGTCACTCAGGTCTCCTAACACTACATTCATCAATCTTTGGAACGCGTTGGGACTCGTCGCAAGTCCAAAAGGACTACGGGTAAAATTAAAAAGACCTTTATGGGTCGAGATTGCTAACTTGTACTGATCCTCCTCTTTAATTACTTGCTGGAAGAAACCTGAGGTCAGATCAAGCGTAGAAAAATACTTGGCACCTGCCAAAGAGTCTATTGTTTCATTTATATTTGGAATTGGAAAAGAGTCTTTGATTAGCTTCTTATTTAATTTTCTAAAGTCAACAGCAAGACGATACCCACCATCAGCTTTTTTTATTAACATAACGGGGGCCGAAAAGTCAGAGTTAGATGGCACTAAAATTCCACTTTCTAACAAAATATTCAATTGCTCATTCATCTCATTTCGGAGATGATATGGCACTCTATACGGTTTAGATTTAACAGGCTCATCATCAGTTAAATTAATATCATGCGGAACAGTAGTACAACCGGGAAGCTCTAAAACAGAAGCAGCGAAGATGTCAGAATTTTGATTTAAAAAATTTTGCACTTTGAGTTTTAATTGAGGAGATAAATGATTAAGTTCAAAAGTAGTATCCCAAGTTAAGTCGGCATGATCTAGAGTAGCAATCTCACCTTGGTCTACATAGTTTACCGAAGAAAAATCATTAAGCTTAAAAAGAGGCTCCACAAAACCTAACTCGGAACCTTTATTTACATGGACGTGGCTCGTACCAAAATTTGCTAGGCGTACAAAAAGGGATTTTTCCGCATTTTTGCAAATGGCATTAGCAACCAAAACGTCCGAAATATGCGCACTCGGCGTGATTAAAATTAAGTCAGAATTAGAAGGAAGCGGCGATTTAACGCATGCCGGAACAACAACCTGCTCCCCTGGGTTTAATATAACCTTACATTTCGAAAAAACCTTGATTTTTGGTGACATCTCTATTTTTGCATTAACAGCGTTAACCTCCGTTACCTCTCTATCAACGGCGACACTAAAGGGAATAAAGGTGAAATCCGGGCACACAATCATACTCTCCTTAAAATCAATATTTATGTTATATTTAGCAAGGAAAGGAATCCCCAAAATGAGGTCAAAATGACTGGATATGGAACCGTGAATAATATTAAAATTTTCGCAACATCGAAAATTTGCAAATTCAAAATACAACTCACATTGCGACTCAATCTGTAATGAATTACCCGAAACGGTTCTAAGGGGAATGCTGCACTCCGACCCACTCAAAATTTTAAAATGCTGAACTTGCTTCTTGCCAATTAAATTTACAGAGCTACCCGAATCTAAAAGAGCAATCAAAATCTTATCTTGGGCAACAATCTCTACGATTGGCCAATTTAAAGCCTTTGCGCCCGCTGTGTTTGAATAATTCTCGGCATACCGCCAGTTTGAAGGCCCCATAATACCACTAGGCTGGCTTCCTAACGAGGGCTGTAATAGTTTAAATTGCCCTGTACATTTCTAGTATTACCTTGGCCTCTGAAATTATTATTTTGCCTCGAATTTTCCTGAAACTGGACGCGCCTCTGCTGTCCGTTAAAGTTTCTCTGAGTAGAAAAATTTTGATTGTACTCGTTCTGCCTCCCTCGGAAGTGCGGACTAGGAGACCTGCCGAATTCTCCCCGCTCCCTACTCGGTGACGGGGAAAAGTTTCTCCTCGCTAATTGACCCCACTCAGAGTTGTGTGACTGAGTAAAAACGCGCCGCCCCCCGCTGGGAGACTGGTGAAAATTCTGCGGCGGCCGCTGATTTCTCCGCTCGCGAAACGCGGAACCCCTCCTAGAACTAAGCTCTCGCTGTGGGCACTGGTTTCTGGCGTGACCTAACTGATGACAGAAGAAACAACGTATGGGAGGTGAAGGCTGCGGCGAAAGAGTTAAGCTTTCCAACTTTGACGAAAGAAGGCTGACCGATTCTTGTAGTTTTACTACTATATTTTCTAAACTTGCCTGCCTGTCGTAACTAGGGGTGTCTCTATCTTGAGCCATAGCGTACACGGTAGCTGGGGGCTCGGGCTGGATCGAATTTTCAACCTCTTTTATCGCTTTCTCCTCCCGACATGCAATGTCAATAAGGTCGCTCAGTTTCTCTGGATTCCTCGCTATTACTGCCCTACGAATAGGGGCCAACATGTTTTTTAGAAGCATAGCCATAAGCCACTGGTCTTCCATGTCACGACGTGCCGAATCCGGCAAATTATGTGTCCTTACCACAACTCTCACCTTTGATCTCGCTACCGCAATAAATTCGTTTACAGGAGTATGGTTATCCTGTTTCAGAGCCCAAAATTCAGCCAACAGGGCTGCCGGGTCTTTTTCAGATTGGAACCTATCTCCTAACGTTTTAAACAGGTCCTCAACCGAATTTATTTCTTCCCTAAAATTGGAAAACACAGTTTGAGCCTGACCCGCAAGACGCTGCTGTGCAGCAAAAAATTGATCCTCTGGAGACCACTGTAAAAATTTTGCGATCTCCTGAAACTTATTTTGGAATCTCGTAAAATTTAGGTGTGGGTCAGCACCCGTAAAAGTTGGAATAAGATCTAGGTGATTGAGCAACAAATCGCGCCTCTGGAAAGTCATAGCGCGCGCTACCCGTTGAGTCTCCTCATCCTCCACATCGTGTCTCTCAGAGTCGGCCTGACTTGCCGTTTCAGAACAAACTGAGTTAGGCATACTAAATTCGTGAATTTCCCTTCAAACCTAAATTTATCAAACAAAATACTCAACTTTTCTCTCAGTAAAACACTATAGGTAATTCATCCCCCAAAATTTTCACATACAAACTGACACTATACTTTTTACACCATTATACACTAGAATACCCCAACATGAATACATTAAATCCCCCAAAATATACATGGATATCATCAATATTGACATTACACACAGTTATAACTCAATCATTATCTTTAACACATTATCACCATTTGGAATTTTTTCTCACTTAAATTATAATACTAATAACAAAATTACGCTGCTACTAGCACTTAACATTGCTGTGAGTGAAACCCAGAAAAGGTCACCGCACCATTGTTGTGAGTATGTTGTTTAGAATGATTATCGCAATGGGCACTCGGTACCATTTCACCGTATGAAGAATGAATACCCATCATAACATTTAAGCCCGTAAAGTGGATAAAATTATTTTCATTGCAACCCAAAAAAACAAAACAAAATGGTGATAAATGTCAAGAAACATAACGCAAAACTGAGTCAACAATAAAAATGGAGGCAAGAACTATTTATTAAATTATCTTATATGCAGTATACTATCCAAATTTACATTGCCTCTTAGGTCTCTCATTGTATTTCACATTTTCGATAGTTGCCAATTTAAACAAGTTCCGTATGAACCTAATTCCAAAACAAATTAGCAGTGAGTAACTTTACCCACATAAAAATATAAATATAAATATGTACCTTAGTATCACACAGTTACAAATAGGCTGGCTGGCGCTTAAATTACAATCTTAGAAGGAGCTCCACGAATAAAAAAATCTTTAAAAAAAACTTACCACAGCGCTGCAGGTTAAACTAAAAAAATATGAAACAGGAAAGCAAAGGCAAGATAGTAAAGCCCCTGGAATAGAAAGAGGGGATATAAAATGAGGACTGTTCCCATGTTGAAGTTGGCCATCTCTTCCTTCAAAATGTTTCAAGAGTTCCAACGGAGCGGAGATAGGCGTCGGGTAGGTAGAAGACAGGGTCAACCCCCTGCGATGAGCGCCGAAAAACAGAATAACTTTTTTCCTTCAGGATCGAAACGACGAACCGCCGTGCCTTCTCTCCTCAAAAAACCCGCGGCCCGGGAGCCCCTGGCTCGGGTTAAATAGTGCTATCTGGCGCCGTTGTTTCAAAACGCCAAACCACCTCAGACGCACCGAAATCACTTCATATCACACTGTTGGTTCGTGTATTAATTTTTTCTTGCATCATTTTCGTTACTTCAGCACGCTTTAATTTCAAACATAATTGGCGCTACCACTTGCGCCGCTGACGCACTGTATTCATGCGCGTAGGTGAAATCAGTAAAGGCGCCGCAAAATTCCTTTTGCCTGCGAAAAACATCGCTGGCCCCGTCCGTCGCGCCCCTCGAAAACAGCAAGGCCAGGAGGTATCAGGTTACGGCACGGGAACAGATAAGGAAGCTTTTCTAAAGACAGATATTTTTACCAGGGCCAGAAAAAAGAGTCAGAGAGAATATAATTACTTTTTACACTTTTACATTTTACTCTTTAAACCAGCCAACCATATTTCCTTTTCCCTACGCCACCAGCTTACAATAATTAATTTACATTCCTTGGCATTAACAATTATACTTGGCATTTACACAAATTAATTAACTACACACACATCATTATGGCTAAAACCTAACAGAGCAATTAGCATAACACCAGTATGTTTTTCCTGTGGCTTGAGAGGTCACAAAAGCAACCAATGTTTGAATAAGTCACATGGTAAACAATGCTACGGATGTAAAAGTTTTGGTCATGTTCATGCTAATTGCCCTAAAAGTTATCGAAATTCTAAACCAAAACCTGATTCTCAAAAACCTATTTCTGATAAAACTGTAAATGCACTTTCTCCTGAAACTTCCTCGAAAAATCCCATGGATGTTGACATTCAACTGGCAGGAATTCAATTGACAGCACTCTGTGACACTGGGTCACAGGCAACCCTCATCAATGAGAAAACCTATCGAAGAATTGGTTCGCCACCATTGCAGCCCACCAACATTCCCTTTTCAGGAATTGGCAAAAACAAAGTTCACAGCATCGGATTCTTTCAGGATTCCATCGAAATTCAAACCATTACTTTACCTGCTAAAATACATGTTCTAGAGGATGACTTGATTCCTTTTGATGTGATTATCGGAATCGACTTTTTGCAGCAAACCCAATTTACATTTGATGAAGACGGTATTCGTTTTACTCTTGATAATAACATCTTCGTTAATATTGCTAATATTCCTGATGACGAAGCTTTCCCATTTGATCTTTCACACATTTTGAATTCTGAAATTCGTGAGGAAGTTCAAAATATCGTTACTTCCTACAAACCCCATAAAGTTCAAGACACTGAAATTAAAAGGACTATTTTATTACAAGATGAAATCCCCGTAAATCAACGTTCTCGACGACTCCCTTTTGCGGAACAGAAAATTGTAGAAAAACAAATTCAAGATCAGGGCCAAATATGCATGTCTGAAAAACCTCTAACATCTACTCAAGATAAGATTTCTAGGGTAGAGAAAATGGATAATCCAATTGATTTTGAACGTGATGATGATGATGATGATGCCAATGATTTAGATTTGTTTCATGATAATGATGATGGAAAATATTTAGATGATGCTGATGCCAGTGATTTAGATTTGCTTCATGATAACGATGATGATAATGCTTTTGATATTGGAACTATCAAAGCAACTCTTGAACCAAAAATGTTTGATGCCGATGATGATGCCCTTGAGAATGAATCCGTCAAAAGTGAAAAGGTTGAACCAAAATTTCAAGTTATTGAAGCTCCCAAACCCCTTGAACAAATAGCAGCTTTCCAACAACTGAAAGGCATTCTTTCACAAAACCCAGTTCTTCATGTTTTTCAACAGGGATACCCATTAGAACTCCACACTGATGCCAGCTCCTTAGGTTTTGGCGCTGTGCTCTTGCAACAATCCGATGATGGACAGTTTCATCCTATTCGTTATTTTAGCCGTAAAACTACAGTTCAACAAGAAAAATATCATAGTTATGAACTGGAAGTTCTTGCCGTTATTGAAGCGCTAAAAAAATTTCGAAACTACTTGTTGGGAACAAAATTTAAAATTATCACCGATTGTGATGCTTTCCAAAAAACGATGCACAAAAAAGACCTACCAGCTAAAATTGCTCGATGGGCATTGATGTTAGAAGACTTTGATTATGAAGTTTGTCATCGACCCGGTAGACAGATGAAACATGTTGATGCTTTAAGTCGTAACCCCATTCTTGTAACTACCTCAAATGATATCACTCAAAAGGTGAAAAATGCCCAAGACCAGGATGAATTTATATCTCAAATTAAATCTATGCTTGAATCTACACCTTCTGATGAATTTTTTGTTAAAAACGGAATTCTTTATAAACTTCATCAGGATGCCGAACTTTTAGTAGTACCACAAATGATGCAGAAAGAAATAGTGCTAAACGCCCATTCACAAGGTCATTTTGCTTCACAAAAAACCGAATTAATTGTTTCTCGTGAATTTTTCATTCCTCAACTTAAGAAATTAGTTCAAGAAATTATTTCGAACTGTATTCCTTGCATTTTGTCCTCGCGAAAATCTGGAAAACAAGAAGGATACCTTCACCCCATTCCAAAAGGTGATGCACCCCTTGAATGTTACCATTGCGACTTTTTAGGACCTTTACCATCGACAAAAAAATGTTATAAGTATCTTTTTACAGTAGTTGATGCCTTTTCCAAATTTGTATGGATCTATCCCGTGAAGTCCACCTCTACGAAAGATGCCTTAGACAAATTATCCTTGCAACAAACTACATTTGGCAACCCTTCAAAAATCATTACTGACAAAGGTAGCGCATTCACATCTTCAGAATTTCAAAGTTACTGCCAGGAACAGTCAATTGAACACATTTCAATAGCAACAGGTGTGCCACGTGGCAACGGTCAGGTTGAGCGTGTTCATGGCACAATTATTCCCGTTTTAACTAAGTTAGCTCTAGATGAACCTGACAAATGGTTTAAATATGTCCCAAGATTGCAACGTATCTTAAATAGTACCACCACACGCAGTACAAAATTCACACCCTTTCAACTTTTAATTGGTGTTAAAATGAAACAACAAGAGGATCTACAGATTAAAAATCTTCTTGACGAGGAACACCACCAAAGAATTCTTGATGACAAAGAAGCGTTACGTATCGAAGCTAAACGAAATATCCTCCGTTTACAGGAAGAAAACATACGACAATATAACAAACGGCGTAAACCGGCTTGTAAATACAAGATCGGTGACAAAGTGGCAATACAACGAACTCAATTTGGAACCGGATTAAAGCTCCGACCAAAGTTCTTCGGACCATATGAGATCACGAACATCAACCCCAACGATCGTTACGAAGTTCGAAAGTTAGGACATCACGATGGTCCAACCATAACATCAACTGCAGCGGACAAAATGAAACAGTGGTGCAGAAACTGAACACCAATACCACTGTGTTGAACACTGCTTGATTTTTTGAAATATTTTTCCTTTTTCTGCTCTTTTTTTTTTTTTTTATCTTTTCAGAATTATTGTTGACAACCCAGCCGCGGACGTCTGGAAAGTCAGAACGGCCGTGTGAGAGTGAGTTTGGCAACACAACTGAACTATTACTACAACTTCCACTCCTACTACTGCGGCACGAAGGACTTTAAGCGGATGTGTTGTTCTGCAAGCTCCCGATGTTTAGCTCTTTTGATGCTTCTGTGTTTATTTTTTTAATTTCATACTAAGTGTTAGTCCTGTCTTGTAAACATCGTCTAGTTTAATTAAATGTTCAAATTAATTAAGTCTAATGATTCACTTCTAAAGGAAGGAGTACTAACTCCTTCCTACATATATATATATATATATATATATATATATATATATATATATATATATATATATATATATATATATATATTATGTATATATATATATGTATATATATATATATATATATATATATATATATATATATATATATATTTATATATAAATTATATATATATATATATATATATTTATATATGTATTTCCCCCCCCCCCAAATAAAAACGTCACCCTCCTGGCGTTGCCACCCCCCAAAAAAATAAAATAAAATAAAATAAATAAATAAAAAATTCTGGGCTGGAGCCGCCCCTGAGAGTGGGTGTCCCAAATATTGCCGCTGTGCCTACTCGTGTTTCCGAAGTACGATTCGCGCCATGTATGAGAAAATGCAGTAACTTCTTAGTTCTGGGTCTGTACTAACAGCGGCACCAGCAACAAAGCTTTTATCACTGACAACAGAAACTATACGGCGTCGGAACCTGCTTTGGCTGTTGTCTTCGTAAACTTTGGCTCCAAAGAATCCAGTGAATGACCAGGTAGGTGCATCCAAATTCTAATTTTGTTTATACCATTTGAAAGTGCAACAAATAGAGACTTTGCTAGCGACACCTTTTAACAGGCGCTCCTAATTTCGCCTGGTAGGCGGTAAGAGGAACAGAGGTAGGCGATATTAGGAACCGCTCTGGGTTTCACTGGAAATTTTAATTTTTCCCAATTCAGCTACATAATTTAAAATGCCACTGGTTTTGGAGCTGGTTTATCTCGGGATACCAAAGGAAATAGTTCTTAGTGATGATCTTTGAGCTTCCAGCCTAATCAGAAACGAAAAAATGGATGAAATGTCGAAAGAATGTTAGAGTAGGCGGTATTTGGGATACATACACTATAACCGTAATCACAAAAAACTGTTTTTATAATAAAAATGAAATCTATACTTCAAAAGTTTGAAATCTTATGATAACGCTGCAGGCAAAATAATGAAAAATTTTACTGGGGTCACTGGTGACCCCAGCGGTGCTTGGTGTTACAAAAACTAGTTGCAAAGTAGGATTAAGAATCCCCTCCAGAATCTTTGGCCGGTTAAGGTCCTGGACTGAGAACATTATGTTGAGGATGAAGCTACGTAATTCAAAATATAATATAGTGCGATTAGTTCTGAAATCATTATTTTTATGTTGGAATTTTTTTTTTAAACATTCTGATTCACGACTGTTAATTTCGGAATAAAAATTTAAAGTTCGTCTCTGAAATGCTTCTGCAAAATACTTTAAACAATAATAAAGCAAACGACGATTTCTCTCAACTTTCTGTTATAACTACATTTTTTTCATATAGCACGCTTTGCAAAGGCCGACAAACTAGATCATTTTCTCAGGTGAAGTTAGTGGTGTGGTAGGGTGAGTTTCGGCAAAGGTTTCTGTGGATTCTGTGGTCTATTTTCTAATAAATAATAATAAAAAAACATAATATGTACACTCATCCTTGCGTAAGAAAGCAACGATTTAAGAATGGCTACAAGAATGGCACCACATACAGAATTAAAAAGTTTATTAATTGACAAGAAGAAACAAAATACCAAAAGCACCGTTCATTAGATACTGTTTTCTTAGTGCTGGGATAAAAGTAAACATTTCTTTGCATTTTTAATCATCAATAGTATTGCAACACATTGTTACAACAGAGCTGCTACGCAACAGAAGTTTTCTAAAGTCGCCATTTTATACCGAACGCTCATTTGTGGCAGTTTAGAAGTAAAAAAACACGTCCAATTTTCTGCTTTATTTTCCCTACGACAGTGCTTTCAATTTTTTCTTATGTTATTGGAGTTCATTTTGAATTATTCACAAATCCACCATTCGCCATGCCATTTCTAATAACGGCTGTGTTCTTGCACGCTATGTGGGACGCATGTGGATTTTTGCTTGCAGGAATTGTAATCTTCCGTCTGTATACTTTTATCGGAGAAAAGAAAGCGAAAGGGAAAATTGCACAGGAGGCTGGCCAGGATATTTCTGAAGATGAGTGCTATCTTGGTTACGAAACTGCCACACAAAGTTCTAGCGACGAATATTTCATAGCCAGACGTCCTAAACGTCCCCGTAAACCCCCGAAAGCTCGACAAAAAACTCTTAAACTTCCTAAGCGTTGGTACTCACTCATGGACCGGTTCTTAACTGACTGTCTTGACAATATCCGGACCGAAGATATTCCGGGGTCCTCGGATCCGTATAGCAACCTCCAGTCGGAAGAAAAGAAAGCGAAAACTGGAAAAGAGCTAAAATTGCGTCCCAAACCGGTTAATTCCCGACTCAGCGTTAAGAAACGAATCAAGCGTCTCATTTTTGGCTGTAGTTCGTCTGGAATGAAAGACTAACAAAATTTGCGTACATTAAATTTTTGAAAACATTTTTGAAGATATTTATTAAAACAAAAACTAAATTTTGAAACAGAATTTATTTGACATGTGTAATAAACCACTGTTCCTTTACAGAACTTTACATCTCGGTATAATTTCTGGTTGATAATGTTTTTGCTCATCGCACACTTCCGTCAGTTTTATTATCTAGCAACTCAAAATCACCAGTCTCTCATGTCTTTCACCGATGCCGACAACACCAGGCTGAAGTCGTCCTCTTCCCCAAAAAAGCCGACATCGTCAGGCTCATTTCTTTCTCTTCACCGGTGCCGAGAACACTAGACTGAAGTCATCCTCTTCTCCGAAAGAGCCGACATCATCAGGCTCATTTCTTTCTCTTCACTGGTGCCGACAACACCTGGCTAAAGTTATCCTCTTCTCCGAAAGAGCCGACATCATCAGGCTCATTTCTTTCTCTTCACCGGTGCCGTCAACACCTGGCTGAAGTCATCCTCTTCTCCGAAAGAGCCGACATCATCAGGCTCATTTATTTCTCTTCACTGGTGCCGACAACACCTGGCTAAAGTTATCCTCTTTTCCGAAAGAGCCGACATCATCAGGCTCATTTATTTCTCTTCACTGGTGCCGACAACACCTGGCTAAAGTTATCCTCTTCTCCGAAAGAGCCGACATCATCAGGCTCATTTCTTTCTCTTCACCGGTGCCGACAACACCTGGCTGAAGTCATCCTCTTCTCCGAAAGAGCCGACATCATCAGGCTCATTTATTTCTCTTCACTGGTGCCGACAACACCTGGCTAAAGTTATCCTCTTCTCCGAAAGAGCCGACATCATCAGGCTCATTTTTGTCTCTTCACCGGTGCCGACAACACCAGGCTGAAGTCATCCTCTTCTCCGAAAGAGCCGACATCATCAGGCTCATTTCTTTCTCTTCACCAGTACCGAGGACACTAGGCTGAAGTCATCCTCCTCTCCAAGAGCGAACATCATCAGGCTCATTTCTTTCTCTTCACTGGTTCATCTCTTCAGTGGTTCATTCTCTTCAGGCTCATTTCTTTCTCACACCACCAGTCTGAAGTCTCCAGAACAGCCGACATCATCAGGCTCATACATTGCTTCCCTCTTTCAGAGCCAACAACATCAGACCCTAAAGCATAGCCACTTTAACATTATGCCTCCAAA
Organism: Dolomedes plantarius; assembly: GCA_907164885.2. Classification (NCBI taxonomy): domain Eukaryota; kingdom Metazoa; phylum Arthropoda; class Arachnida; order Araneae; family Dolomedidae; genus Dolomedes; species Dolomedes plantarius. Next base: position 142,632,512 of record OU015499.1, on the reverse strand, counting down.
AAGACGAGAAACATGCCAGCATATCACTATCGTGCTACGCGGATGGCCTCGCGGTGAAGGGAAGTGTTAAACAGCCTGCCTGCCAGTGGTACTTCCCTGGTAACGTTCCTTTCTCAATAAAGAAACGGCTAAAGAGATAGAGAGCTTTGAATATTTTAGGGGCAAGTCAATATCACAACTTGATCGGTTGAGCGAAATGAAGCCTCTCACAAACGACAGCCTCGAGGAATCATCGATGATCGCTCAAATATCAAGGACTTTTCCAGAAGGACCCTTTAGAAACTCTCTTACTTATTGCAAGCAACTATTTTATTGCCATTGTGTTTGAGACGAACCCTTTGTGTACTGTGTATTCTTATCAAATATTGCAAAAATAAGAGATTTTTGTAGGTTTGCAACAGGTTTCTTTCGTGAATGAGTATTTGAATTCCTATAGTGCCTTGGAAGGTTTTTTACCCATGTCACACACACACACACACATTCATATATATATATATATATATATAAGACAAAGTTGAAAGTGAAAATCCAGTATAAGCTCTAAAACTACCTGCAGCAAGGAACTAAAAACATGAAAAGATAAGTATTAAATAGGTTTTAGACAGCATCTCTTCATCAGCGGTGCCGATACTGTCTAAAAACCAATGGATTGTTTCTGATAAGTATGATCTAATCAGTAAACATACTTAGACACCGTACAATCCATACGAAACAGAAGAATTGAATAAAAAGTTGCTCAATCAAAGATCACCAACCCTGGCGCTAGACAAAGTGGAAGTTAAGAGTAGGAAACCGCAAGAAGACTGATGTCACAAACTTTCCAACCTTTGGCCGTGCACGGCCAATGACCCTCACCCCTTCTACTGCCTTAGGTAACAATAGACCCTTAATTTCTCGACATTTCTAAAGGGCGGCCTATTAAAGGGACATGGCCCATCATAGGTGCATTTACCTTATAAATAGTCTATAAAGAATTGCGTATTTTCTGCAACACTGAGTAAGCGGGCGACGAAATATTCCGAGTTTACTTTAGCAATATTTTTCTGCGAACAGTGGAAAATTCCGTTTTTAACTTCGTCCGTGCGTTTTGTGGGAGTCTGGACGATTTCGTGCCTGAAATTCTGTTCATAATTTTAAGATTCAAGCTATTTTTGTTACGTTATAATTCTGAAATCAGGACAATAAAATTTGCATTAAAAATATTTCTTTCTTTGCATTTAATACAAAAGTCATTAGAACAGGATCGTGCTTAAAAAAAAAAAAAAATCGACCCACCAGTATGCAAGTTCAAAATGGTTTAAAACTTCGCATATTCATCTTTTTATTGGTCAAAAGAGAACCATTTTCTTTATTTTAATAGCTACTGTTTTCACAGGCTTGATCCCCTTCTTTCATGCTGAATTGATAAATTATTTATAATCGTTGCGTGATGCTTCTTTTAAATTAAACTGTAAACCTAACACCAATTTCACACTGCATTAAATTCATGCTAGAATTCATTTCGCCTGTGATTTAGACATGGCAGTAAAGTGTTTATCTTAGTCAGTCTCGCATTTAATTAAGATACTGGTGTTTATTTAGCTCTTATCTTCAGAATTTCCTTGTTGTTTTAGGTTGCACGCGGGATTCTGTTATCCTCTAATCCCTCCATTGTGGTATTGTTGACAGGCACTATGTTAAGAAAAGTGTTTTGAGTTTTCTTGACCACTAAGCGTGTTCAACTATTTCTGTGACGCTTTGTGGCGTAATTTGCTTCCTTGGGAGAAAATTCATTCAGGACGCTTTTGTTCTTTGAGGATGATGCGTACTAACCCTACTAGATTCTAGATTTGCTCACCTCAGTGTTAACCTATGGAGAAAATGTGTCTAAGGATGGCCGACTTGGAATCACAGATTTAAAAAAAATTGTACTCCGAAATAGAGAAAGAAATTTGACACCGTGGGACATTTTCGTTTTTTTTAAAATACAAATAATGCTTAGTCTATTTATATAAAAATATAAATAGACTAATAGATAGACAATAATAGACTAAATAATAAATAATAAACACAAATAGACTAAATAATAAATAATAGACAGTAATAGACTAAATAATAAATAATAGACAGTAATAAACTAGTAGATAGACAATGATAGACTAAATAATAAAAATAGACAGTGATAGACGAATAGATAGACAATAATAGACTAAATAAGAAATAATAAACACTAATATACTAAATAATAAATAATGGACAGTAATAAACTAGTAGATAGTCAATAATAGACTAAATAATAAAAATAGACAGTGATAGACTAATAGATAGACAATAATAGACTAAATAAGAAATAATAAACACTAATATACTAAATAATAAATAATAGACAGTAATAAACTAGTAGATAGTCAATAATAGACTAAATAATAAATAATAGACAATAATAGACTAAATAATAAAAATAGACAGTTATAGACTAATAGATAGAAAATAATAGACTAAATAATAAATAATAGACAATAATAGAATAAATAATAAATAATAGACAATAATAGACTAAATAATAAAAATAGACAGTGATAGACTAATAGATAGACAGTAATAGACTAAATAAGAAATAATAAACACTAATAGACTAAATAAGAATTAATAGACAGTAATAAACTAGTAGATAGACAATAATAGACTAATTAATAAATAATAGACAATAATAGACTAAATAATAAAAATAGACAGTAACAGACTAGTAGATAGACAATAATTAAACTAAATGATAAATAATAGACAATAATAGACTAAATAATAAATAATAGATAGTAATAGACTAGTAGATAGACAATAATAGACTAAATAATAAATAATAGACAGTAATAGACTAATAGGTAGACAATAATAAACTAAATAATAAATAACAGACAGTAATAGATAAATAATAAAAATAGACAATAATAGACTAAATAATAAATAATAGAGGGCGTGGTGGCCCAGTTGGCAAAGGCAGCGAGCCAATGATCCGAACGTCTCTGGTTCGATGCCGATCGCTGACAAATCCACCGCCGTGTACACTAATGGCAGCTGGTGCACGAAAAATCTGTCGTGGCTGCAATGTCCTCCAAGTTCTCAAAATTTACCTCTGGAGGTGTGGGGTCAAGTGTACCAGTCTCGTCACTTGACTCGGTTCAAAATTACGGGACCGGTCCTTCAGCCAAGTCGGACTCCGACCCTTGTGGTGCTAATTCGAAACCAGAGTCGCACCATTCTGCCCAATAGCCTATATGGACTTGATCTGATATTGTTGTCGTTTCAAAGGGCATAAGCCACAACAACAACATAAATAATAGACAATAATAGACTAATAGATAGACCGGTTTCTTCGATCCCTTAGCCAACTCGGACTCCGATCCTTGTGGTGCTATTAAAAGCCGGAGCCACACCATTTCGTCCAATAGCCGTTACGGACTGACAATATACTGTCGGTCAAGGGACATAAGCAACAACAACACAGCAACATACAATACTTTAAAATGGAAATTATTCGGGTAAAATAAATCTGGTATGTTGTGTTTTGAACGCTCATAAATTCCTTTGGGGGACGCAATTTATAAAATGAATTCTATTGAAAAGTTCGGGCTATCTGAAAATACCATTTTTATCGGATTATCAGCATTTATGTAGCTGTCAATGGTAGACAAACTTTCTCCATAGGTTAACATTCAGGGGAGCGAATCCAATAGGCACAGCTTATTATCGTTCAGTTCAGTCGTTCCCTTGAAAAACGATAGATCGAGAGTCCACTGTGTCTATATATGAGGCGGTGAAAGGCAAAGTGGTGAAAGTCAGTAAGTCAAGTGGTGTAAGTCAAAAGAGTTTAACTGCAAAAACTACAAAACATTTCACCATAAATTGAACAAATTATAATTCATAACGATTATTACGATACTGCAAATAATAACTATTTACAATTACACTATAAATTGAACATGGAGATTACATATTTGCCCTCAAAGGGAAAAAGTTGAAAATGTGACTTACACCACTTTGCCTTTCAACGCGTCATATATGAGTGCGGTGAAAGGTAAAGTGGTGTAAGTCACATTTTCAACTTTTTTTTATTTGAGAGCAAAAATGTAATCTCCATGTTCAATTTATCGTGGAATCGCAAATATTTATTATTTGCAACATTATAATAATTATTATAAATTATAATTTGTTCAATTTATGGTTGAATTTTTTGTAGATTTTGCAGTAAAACGCTTTTGACTTACACCACTTGACTTATTGACTTACACCACTTTGCCTTTCACCGCCTCATATATATATATATATATATATATATATATATATATATATATATATATATATATATATATACAGGGTGTCCCAAAACGACTGCATAAACTCTGCACAGCTAGATTCCTCGTTGGGAGTACATAAAAACTGCCCAAAGAAGCGTTCCTGTACGATCCATAGTTTACGAGAAAAATACGAAAAACAAAGTATGACGTCACTGCCGGTGCAAGAAAAAAGCACTTTATTGGACATATCAACAACAATATTTGCATATCTTTCCAGACGATAATGTTTAAAACGTTCGCCGCGCATATCGCGTCATGCATACGCTCGCGTCATGGAATGACGTTAAGCAGCCGTTGAACTGGTATTTAAAAGGCTGCATCTTGCAGCTACCGGTAGTCTTCGTATGGTGGCCATGTACTCCGTTCGTGACTACTGCGACATGTACTTGATGTACGGCCGATGTAATGGAAATGCCTTACGAACTGCTAGGGAGTATGCCCGTCGATATCCGTCCCGCCGTCCTCCCGATGTCAACGTCATCCGTAGGCTGGACGACAGACTGCGAAATACGGGAAGCGTCTTGCCAACAGCCAATCTTCACGATACTGGAAGACCGCGGAGCGGCCTGACCGTAGCACAGGCGGATGCAATACTGCAGCGGGTAGAAGAGACGCCCGAGGTAAGCACACGCGCATTAGCCCGTGAGATGACTTCGAGTAAAAGTACTGTGCACAGGCTTTTACGGTCTGAGAGGCTACACCCGGTACACAACCGTGCAAGGTCTGAAACCAGATGACTTTCAGAAACGCGTGGCCTTCTGTGAATGGCCGTTGCAGCAGCAGAACACAGATAATGGTTTCATTGCACATATCCTGTGGACTGATGAATCATGTTTCACTCGTGATGGGGTATTCAACCATCACAACAGCCATATGTGGTCCCAGGTCAATCCGCATGCAATCCGACCGCAGAAACATCAGGAACGTTGGTCTCTTAACGCGTGGGCCGACATACTCGGGGATCGCCTGCTTGGACCATATCTGTTGCCTGAACGGCTCTCGGGACAGTCGTACTTGGTGTTTCTCAATGAGGTCTTAACCCAGTTCCTCGATGACATACCATTAGCGGCAATACAGGGACTTTGGTTCCAGCATGATGGGGCTCCGGCGCATTTCTGTGCTCCTGTACGTGGTTGGCTGGATATGGAATACCCCGGCCGCTGGATCGGACGTGGGGGTCCGGTTCTACGGTCGCCACGTTCGCCAGATCTTACACCGTTGGATTTTTTCCTAAGGGGCCATCCCAAGGAACTGGTGTATCGAGACGTAGTGACAACACAAATGGACTTAGTTGCTCGTCTGCATGCTGCTTGTACTTCGGTGGACCCCACGATGCTGCAACGTGTGATGACAGCCATTCCACGGCGTGCTCAAGCCTGCCTTGACATGCACGGCGGACACTTTGAACATCTGCTTTAAATTGTGCATGCTGTTGATATGTTCAGTAAAGTGTTTTTTCTTGCACTGGCAGTGACGTCATACTTTGTTTCTCGTATTTTTCTCGTAAACTGTGGATCGTACAGGAACACTTCTTTGGGCAGTTTTTATGTACTCCTAACGAGGAATCTAGCTGCGCAGAGTTTATGCGGTCGTTTTGGGACACCCTGAATATATATATATATATATATATATATATATATATATATATATACTATCTACCAATACGTATTTGGATACCCATGCAAATGATGATATCTGTGGTCCTGATATACGTCACGCCCTTCGGTCGTCTCCCAGTACCCTTGTCCAGAGACCTACAATGACTTGATCCGGCCCTGTACCTAATAAATAACATATTCAGAGGGTGGGTAAAATACTTTAGGGTTCGAAACTAAGTTTTCAAGAATTTAGAACTAAAAATGGGACTCCTCTAAAAGGATTTTTAAAGTTCATTTAAATTTTTATAGCAGGTAGATGGCAGCAGTAGAAAATATGAAATCGATCCTGCACTGTTGAAGACGTATTGCAACTTGTGGGGACTTGATACGAAATACAGTTCAAATACTGACATTTCTTCAAATAGATCGAATTCTTAAATAACTCATTCACCCCTTTGGTAATTATCTCCCCCGTTCTACACTTCTCATTCTAAATTATTTTTTCGAAAAAGTCATGTGCATAAGAGATGATGCTACTAACAATTGAAGCGGTGAAAATCAAAGTCGTGTAAGTCAGTAAGTCAAGTGGTGTAAGTCCAAAGCATTTTGCCGCAAAAACTACAAAAAATTCCACTATAAATTGAACAAATTATAATTCATAATAATTATTTAAATATTGAAAATAATAATTGTTTGCAATTGCACTATAAATTGAACATGGAGATTACATTTTTGCCCTAGAATAAAAAAAAAAATAAAAAAAAAAAACCCTTGATAATGTGACTTACACCATTTTGCCTTTCTTCACCTCAATTCACTGTAAAATCAATAGATGTTTCGCAGTGCTGCCATCTGGCGAAACAATTAATGAACATTTTTAATGCTGCAAAGTTTAATGAAGCACACTAATGTTTCATATGCAGTTGTGAATGTACATGTAAATATTTCTATGTAACTATACTTTACTATTCTATCTTCTGTCACATATTTCTTAAATTTACACTGGAACACATGAAAATGTTATTTTTCAATATAATACAATATTATATATATATATATATATATACAGTCGACCTCTATTTAACGAACCTCTATTTTGCGAACTTTTCCTTGGAAACAAGAACATTTTGTAAATTTCTTTTTAAAATAACCTCCAAATAGCGAAGTGCATTCTCTATTTAACGAACTTTCTCTTGTGATCCAATATTTTTTCCTCCATATTTCTCAAAATATTTCTGAACATTTCAAGCTTATTCTTTCTTTTAACACATTTAACATATTAACTTTCTTTTAACACATTCCGACGCGGGTTGCAGTTTGAAGAAAATACGCCTAACGGTGTTTTTGGTGCATTGCAAAGATGAGGAACGTATTATCAGAGAAAACACTTTTTCAAACAAAAAACTCAGAAAAAATTAATAGACTTTATCAGCAATTAATTTTAAGGACGCATGTGGTAATGTATGCTTAAAATTACTTGTTATAATAAATGCGATAATGTCATTAAAATTCATTAATTTTAATATAATTTTTTTTAATTGAAAAAAACAGTGTATTCCCGGAAAATGTTTTGTTTTATTCTTGTTTTCCTTGCAGATTTCTGTTTGATGGGTAAGATATATAAAACAAATAGGCATTAATTTACAAAATAAAGGTGTGAGCAATTACTTTTATTAATAATATTTAGTGGTTATGAATTTAAAATCTGTTTTGTGTAGTTTAAAGTATTTTAACAGGTGAATCTCCATTTAACGAATTTTCCATATAACTAACTTTTTTTCGGGATTTAGCGAATTCGTTAAATAGAGGTCCGACTGTATATATATATATTTAGGAAAAAAAAATTATAAAATTGCAATCATTGGAGAATTTCAAAATACTTACATGAGGTATGAATTGATTTCCTTTTTATTATCTATATATATAAAACAGTTCCGTAACTGACTCATTCATTCACTGACTGACTGACTGACATACAACGCACAGACCAAACCGCTGGACCTAAAGGGCTGAAATTTTGCTTGGCGATTCTTCTAATAGTGTAGGGGTGCACTAAGAAAGATTTTGCAAAAATTCTTCTTAGATTTTTTTAAATTAAATTTTTAAGCTGTTTTTTAAACTTTTTTTACGTTTGCATTTAAAATAATACATTGAGGGTTATAAAATTTATATCACGAGAAAGATCATAAAAATTCCTTCAAAATGAAATTTTTTTCGAATTTTTACCTCCATTTCCTGATTTTTGGTGAATTTTTAAAGATTAATTTTTAGAATTTAATTTATTAATTGCTGATCACGTGATTTCTTTTTCTGGTACTTTCAATAAATTTATCGTCACGTGCGTAACAACAAAATAGACAAAAAAAATATTTTTTTCTCTTTCTAATGCAGCAGACGATTGGATATTATCCAAAAAAAATGCATATCCCTTACGATTTTTTTATAAATTTATATATATAGAGAGATATATATTTTACATCAATTGTATACATTGATCATCGCATTTATTATAAATATATATATTTATTTTTCGGCATAAATTGCATACGTTGACAGTTGTATTTAATTTGAATGTACTCCGTAGCGAACCGCGGGTTTTCAGCTAGTCTAAAATAAAAAGGACTGAGATGATAATTTGACAATAAAAATTTATGTGCTCCTCTCACAAAGAACACCGAGCTATGTTGCTGAAGAGAAAATGTCATAGATTAATATGATAAACACTTACTGAAATTTTATCGGTAAATTTAAATTAATTTTTTCTGTCTGAATATACTTTAATATAATATGCAAGAAAAGCAGTTTACTACACATGTGAATAATTGGAGGATTTTAAAAGTATATTTATATGCTTACATGGCTTACATGGTATACTTCAAAATTCTATTTTTTTCTGCCACATTTTTGCATAAATTTATATTCATTAAAATAGTAGAGAATTTTTTTCTAATGTAAAAAAAATTTCCATATTCGAAAGAGATTCGAAAAAATTTCATTTTAAAGGAATTTTTATGATCTTTCTCGTGATATAAATTTTGTAACCCTCAGATTATTGTTTTAAATGCAAGCTTTAAAGAATGTTACAGAAACAGCTTAAAAATTTAATTTTAAAAAATCTAAGAAGAATTTTTCAAAAATGTTTCTTAGTGCACCCCTACACTATAAGAAGAATAGCCGTGCAAAATTTCAGCCCTTTAGGTCCAGCGGTTTGGTCTGTGCGTTATCTGTCAGTCAGTCAGTCAGTTACGGAACTGCTTTATATACACTAGTAAAATCACAAAAAGAGGGATAACACGTTCAAAACTAGGCCAATCTGTTTAAAATTTGAATATGTTGTTAAGTAAAAGGTGCTGAGCAATACTACATTATGCAAAATAGTGGCGCTGCAGTCGGAATATTTCATTTGCGAGGAGCATAAAAGGGCATGTCTCAGAGAAAGGCGACAATTGTTGCTGCGAGGCTGAGATTAGACATCTGGCATAGCCAAATTGTAACAATGACCTCCAGGCATCATTTGACCGAAGAAATACGATGGCGAGCTATTGGGAGACTACAGGCAGGACAAAATCAGACAGAAGTGGCTAGATGGCTAAATGTGAGTCCGTCTGTGGTTCATAGACTTTGGCAACAATTTCTAACCATGGATTCAGCATCCAGGAGGTTCAGCCAAGGACGGCCATACGCTACGACGAGTGCCGATGACCGATATTTGTCATTATGCGCATGAAGGAATAGAACCGCAACTCCGTCTGAATTCAGTTCCTCCCTCGCTGCAAGCTCCGGAAGGTTGGTATCAACGTCAACCGTGCGTAGAAGGCTTCACGAAGGCGGTCTGTTTGCGAGGCGACCAGCCATTTGCGTCCCGCTCGCGTCACGCCATAGGCGGGAACGTTTGCAGTGGGCACGTCAACATGTCCACTGGACGCGTGATCAATGGAGGGCTGTTCACTTTACGAATGAGTCCAGGTTTCGCCTCCAAAGCGATAGTAGGCGTATTTTGATTTGGAGAGAACCCGGAACTCGTTTTCATCCATCACACATCCGTGAAAGAGATGCATACGGATCAGACAGTGTCTGTGTTTGGGGTGGTATCTCTTTGGGTGGACGCACAGACCTCCATGTCTTTCCCCGTGGAAATGTGAATGCTCACACCTATAGAGATGACATCCTTGATGCTTATGTGCTCCCTTATGCCGCGGCAATAGGTGATACTTTCATGCTACAGGACGATAACGCGAGACCGCACAGGGCTCGCATCGTGGATGCTTATCTTGAGCAGGAAACAATTAAGTGCATGGAGTGGCCAGCTCGATCACCGGACCTGAATCCTATCGAGCATGTTTGAGACGCTTTAGGACGACGTATAGCTGCTCTCAATCCTCCTCCTAGGACCCTAGCCACGTTTTCAACTGCTTTGCAAGAGCAATGGCTCTCACTTCCTACCGAACTCATAGACCGCATAATTGACAGCATCACACATCGCTCGCTGTATGTGCTGTATTGCTTCTCGGGGGGATCATACGCCACATTAAAGGTACTTTTCCTATACCAAACTGACACATCCGATTTGTTCATTATATACATATGCTAGTTTCTATAACACCATAATTTTCTGGCGATTTCTTTTTATGCTATTTTATACCTACCTATGTGTTGTATAATGTGTATAAGTTTCATTAAATTCTACGCGTAACTTTTTGAGTAATCGCTATTTTTGTGACCTTTTCCTTAATTTTTGATAGCTAGTGTATATAGATAGCTATATTTTATTGTATGCATCTATATTTTGAAGTATGGTTAGATTAGTTAAGGCGACAATAGACCATGAAAAACTTTTTATTTATTTATTAACCAATTGCTATGAAATTTTGTATACTTATACAGTGTTGTTTAGAGACAGAAATTCTAAATAAATAAAAAAAATCAGAATGTAATTAATTAAGATATTAATTAAAATCATTTTGTTAATTACTATATTTAAAAATGCTCCAT